>JAIUCT010000012.1:118921-148245 GCA_021307375.1 Tetraneura akinire | reverse complement strand
TTTTTTTTTTTGTATCTTAAGTATACCGTTATTATACGTTCCGGATTAATACGCTATTTCATTTTTGAATTCCGGAAAAATACGGTTGGGTGAAATACGTTCCGGCATTAAACGCAGTTATACATTACATTCCGGAAAAATACGATTATTGAATTATGAATTCCGCCAGTATACGGTCCATGAAAATGCGTTCCGGAGGTATACAATCCAGACATATACGTTCCGGATTGTTATAGCCCTCTACCCGATTATTGTTTAAGTTTTAAATTTTTACATATAATATAAATATTATAGAGAACCGATTTCAAATTATTTTATTATAAAAATAAAATAACAGTATTTATTTACAAGACAGTTTTTATTTTATAATTGTTACAATATATAGTTTAACTATACTTACCAAAATAATTTTACGGTTCAATGATTAATATGTTGAGAAGTTTATAATTATAATTATTTAAAACAGTCTGTTGAAAACACAGGAAGAGCGGAACACTCTTGCGACGTGAAATTCGAACAATAACTTTTACCATTTATTATAAATCATAGCATAGATATCTGTGTACTTTTATAATTACTGAAAGGCGCCCCGGTCCGAGAGAGCAGATATTATATTGCTGTCTCACAAAGGTGCTTTATACCACAGCAGTTTACTGTGGTTAATGGTTATGGCAGTGATTCTCAACTGGGGTAACATGTCTCCCTGGAACACAGATATCATACCAGATAAGGTACTCGCGGCGTTGCACATAGGAAATCCGAAATAGTAAAGCCAGATTCTAGCTCTTATCACATTCCCGCCAACTGCTGGTTGGCAAAACATTCGAAATTCAATTTACAAGTCTGTGATTTCAAGTTTTAGTTCTGATTCCGATTTATATTATGTAGTACTCGAGGTCTTTAAAAAAATTTTACAAGCTTGTTGTGTATACTGTATAAAATGTTTATAGGTATGAATGGAAAACTCGTCATTTTTAGTTTTAATATAATTTTTATATTAATATCATTAAATAATATTGTACTATTGTTGTATCTGTATGTGAACACACATAATAATAACATAACATTCAATATATATTATAGATATTAAATATAATATATATTTTAATTAAAATAAAATATTAAAAACACAGAATTACACTCGATACACAACATTCCTCTTCCTTTCAAAACACCAATCTGTTTTATTTTAATGAATTAAAACTAAATCAAATAAAAATCCTTTAATTAGATATAGACACTACATTTTAGATACAAAATATCATGACAAAATAAATAGGTATGTCAGCAACATTCATGTTTTTCACCAATTATGCGCACCACGCCTACTGTAGTTCTCCTCGTTTCATTGGTTGTGAATCTAGTGATTTTGTACAATGACAGAGTAGATTAACAATCATAAAGTTACCGCCAAAATATAAAATATATTTTCTTTAAAAACTATATACATAATATTATAATTATATGTTTCTCGTGCATCATGCTTATCATTTATTAACACACGAGTTATTATTAATTTACAAAAAATATTTTATATTAGATTCTGAGCGAAGCGAAGAATGTATTGGTTTTACAATGATGTGTGATTTTTTTTTTGTTTTTTTTTTTTATTCTGAAGACATTTTTACTACCCGAAATAAATGCTCCGATTATCACGAATAGGGTATGTTTCCGGTAGCAAAGTGGATCTAGTTGGTACTTTATTTAGGTCATTTTTTGAATTTCTCAAAATTGACCCTAAGCGGTAGAAAAAACTTGGAAAAAATGACGAAAAAGCGGCATTTTTCACGAAAAATGAAATTTTGACAAATTCAATTTCTATATTTCACGATAACTCAGGCAATTTTTAAGATAGCGACCTGATAATTTTTTTGGGTGTTCACATAGCTATTATACATATGTGGTAAAATTTTGGAACCGTTATGTTAATTTTTCTACAAAATATTAGACTTTGAATATTTCGTAAAATTCACGTTTTTACGTATATAATGTTTGATAAAATTGTCAATTTTGGGTATTTTGGTCTGAAAATTTTACTCAAGTATACTTACATATTACTTAACATCATACTAAAATATTATAAAAATCCATTGTCAAAATTTTTTTTTATAGCCGAAAAAAAAGAAAATTGAAAAGAAATTTTTAAGTTAGAGACTTGAAATTTTTTTGGGTGTTCACATGTTCACATAGCTATTATATATATATGTGGTAAAATTTTGGAACCGTTACGTTCATTTTTCTACAAAATATTGGACTTTGAATATTTCGTAAAATTCTTGTTTTTACATACCTATATAATATTTGATAAATTGACAATTATAGTGATTATGGTCTGAAAATTTTACTGAAGTATACATAAATATGATTTAACATAATATCAAAATATTAGAATAATCTCTAGTCTCAATTTTTTTTTATAGCTGTTTCAAGTTAATATTTTTAGTTCAAACGAAAATTATAATCTGACTAAACTTCACTCAGAATGGTTTTTTCGAATGCAATGGTTTATCATTGCATTCAAATTCTAATTAAAATTAAACGCTATGATTCGCACACCTACTCGTATATCCTATGCGGCAGGAGTATCAGCTCTTTTTTGGTTTTTTAGTTTGTATGTAGACGTTTTTTCGACCCGAAATAATGCTTTGATTTTTACGAATAGCATATGATTTCTGTAGAGAATATTGTCTAGTTGGTATTTTATATAGGTCATTTTTCGAATTTCTCAAAATTTGACCCTGTATGATAGGAAAAATGATAATTATTAAAAATTATATTCAATCGCATACCTAGTGCCTATCTACCTATTATAATAAATACGACAACGATATCTAACGGCATTCAATATAAGCAATATGTTACTAAAATGAGTAAAATGAAAATGTCCTATGTCCAGTGGATAGGTAATGAATAATATAAAAAAAATTTCGTTGTGACGTAGTCATACGATATTTACGTCAGTCATACGATTATTCGATAGTTTTTATTAGAATGGAAATGTCGGTAGTTTTTATTCGAATGGAAATGTCGATAGTTTTTACTATTCGGTCCATGAATAAAACTATCGAATAAATAATAATAAATAAATATTCGATTGTTCACATGGACAATATCATTTGATAGTGCCCATCACTGAGTAATCATACGGAATTCTTGTTCGCTCGGATTACAGAAGGGGAAAACGTATACCCTTCGTCCTACAACAATGTTAAATACTTCCTGGAATTCTGATCGGTGCGTTGTTGCCATGACGCCACCACACCACCAGCTAACACTCTGGCCAGTGGCCATTATGACACCACCACCTCCATTTCCGCCACTACATACACGGCATTCCTCGCACGTTTGTTTAAATCAGTGATTCTCATCCGGGGTGACAATCTAAGTGTAAGGGCGACATAAATTATTGAAGGTATAAGAAAAAAGTTAGAGAAATTAATTTTTTTAAATAAAATCTTACCGTCTAAATGACCATTACGCCGCTGTAACGTATGTTTAATAAAGACCTTGATATTCGATACATTAATATAATTATTGTACCTATATTTTGATTATAAGGTGTAAGTATATAATAATCGTTAATAATGGTGACCCAAATTTAAAAAGGTTGAGAACCACTGGTTTAAATCAACAAATACACATGACGTTCAGACGAAGCACAGAAGCACTATAAAAATAAATCCCAATACATTATCGTACGACATCGTTCTTTAAAACGTAACATTGTTCTCGTTTTTTCTCTTAAACTTAATTCACACGATAATATTGTGTTCACATTCACAAACATAACTGATAGCCGCATTGATATATAAAAAGTAAGAAGCGTATTTTTGTGTTATAGTATTACCTATCCAATAAGTGTATATTTAACAGGTATTTGAATTAATAATATTTTACTTATTTGAAGATATTGTTGCGTACCGACAATACACGACGGCTGTTGTTGTCGTGAATGAATATTGTTGTATAATTGAATATAATTACAATTAACTTTTATTAGAAATTAGCACAATTTAACTCGGTTAACAATTAATTTGGGAAAGTTTAACCTGAAAGTGAATTACGCAGAGAGTTTCTTCTTGTCTATCTCTGGTAAGTCTGTGGTCGTATCGGCTGAAGTGTTGAGCGCCGTTGGTCGTCTGATTAGTGCTTTGTTCTGGTACCTTTTTATATTAGTTGCCAATCTTAACCCTTCACCTTGTTGTTATTGAATGATGTGTTTTCTCACATTTGCAAATAACAAAACTATTAAGTACTTATATTTAATCTTTTACAGGGAGAAGTCCAATAACATATTATGATGTAAATACTGTAGGATAAGACTAATTAAGTATTATATTTAATCTTTTACGGTAAAAAGTTCAAGATGGCATAATGATCTATATATTATTAATTATCTTGTTTTGAAGTATAATATTCATAGACAGGTTGTGGTACGTAACAATATTATCCAGTTAACGATAATAATTATGTTTTACTTATACGGCTATACCGTAAATCGAGGTGACAAAATCAATCTGTTACAAGTCGCCTCGATTGACGGTACCAACTTATTATATTTGCTAATTTTACTAACTAGATTGGCGAAAAGTCTCCCAAACTGTTTTTAATTTTTTTACATATTAGCCGGTCTGTTACTCAAAACTGGACCATAGTGTTATGAGGTGCACGCAGAAATTATTTGATTAAATAAATTTGATTAATTTGATTAATTGCGCCAATGATTAAAAATATATTTCTTAATTTTGATATTTACTTACTATATTTGGATTTTGAACCTAAATCTATTGTACCATTGCTATGTTCTTCTTATTGCCAACGTTATAATATGTATCACAAATCACAATATAATATTATACTGACGTTATTTTGTGTGCGCTTGTTTCACAGTCGTGTGTAAAATGCAATTCCCTGCTGACTTTCCATTGTCCAAGCCATGCGGCGAAATCATGTGCCCAAATTTTTATTTCTGTTTAGCCTACGATCACCAATGTCACCATTGTTATTCGTTTTGCAATGAGATGGAAAACAATTACGATCAGGATATCTGCGAACGTGATTGTCCAGGTAAACTATTAATTATATTTTTTTATAGAATGATCTTTATCATTTTATATGACGAATATGTAATGTATGATTGTATTTTTTATTAATACTTACTTAGTATTTTATAGTTCTATATCTATAGTCTTTTATAGTTAAAAGTCCAAGATCATATTATGATCTATACCGGGTGTTCCACGAGGCATGTCCCAGCCAATAACTTTGGATCTATAAAAATATGATTTTTGCATCCTATTTATGTATATGCATGTCATACATAAGTGTACCTCATAAAAACATTCAACCATTAACAGTATTAATATAATAAAAATAATTTATTTCAAATATAAAATAATTATAAAAATTGTTTTTTTAATATTACACCCTTTTTATTTGTTTCCATAGAATACAATAAAGACTTCATGGGGCACGTTATCAATAAAAGGAGTACTTTTATTGGAAGTAAGTGATTCAATGGTTAACAATGCTATAAATGTTATGATGGGAATGCAATACTCTTTATTTGCAGGTATTGACAACGATTTTCATGTGGAAGGTTCAGTGCCTCAGTTTGAAGTATACTACTTAAGTGTAGTGATGTCATTATTTTTTTTGTTCATAATGTGCATTTTATATTCATACTGGTTGAAATCTGCCAAAAAGAATAAATGGACTATTTTGGTAAAGAATGTTTCATTCATATTATATATGTCGTAGGCATATAGTCAAATCAGGCATTTTGTCAAATGCATAGGCAAATAGTAAAAAAATATAGTCCGAATACAATTTTACTATTTGCCTAGACATTTGACTAAATGCCTGTTGTGCATTAGTCAAATAGTAAAACAACCTATTCTGGACTTGTACTCTGTAACCATTATTACTTATAAATTTATAATTATGTCCAGTGATGGAGATAACCATATTACAATTTGTCAAATTAATATAAAGATAACGTAATAGTATTTATAATAAACTGGAATTTTCAATCAATATTCTATAGAAAGTTTCAAAACAAACAACAGTATTTGGTCATTGTATATATTATGTTTTAAAATTAAAATTGAATGCTGAAGCAAATGTCACCAAACAGTCGAAATTTCTACTTGTAAGAACTAAGAATAAATAAATACCTAGGTAATTTAACATAATATATAATTGTGTAAAAAATATATTCATTATTTAATAAATCAATACTATTTTTTTTCAAATTGGCTAAAAAAAAAAAATTATATTATAATTAAAATAATTCATAGTTTTTAATACTTGTTAATTTTAAATTTTTTAAACAAATGTTGTCCAATTACTATATTATTGTTTTTTATTATTGTTTACCCTACCATGAGTAGAATATATTTTTATATAGCATACTTATACGTTATACTTTTATACTACATTATAGTTTTAGTCAATTATAGTTAACTATATAGATAGTTTATAATAATTATAAATATTAATGGCTACAGCGTACAACTCCAGAATACGTTGTTTTACTATTTGACTAATGCATAACAGGCATTTAGTAAAATGCCTAGCCACTTAGTCAAATGACTAGGCATTTAGTCAATTGACTAGTTAACTAGTTTAGTCAACCTAACCTAACATGACTAGGCAAATAGTAAAATTGTATTCGAACTATATTTTTTTACTATTTGCCTAGGCATTTGATTATATGCTTACGACATATATATATATATATTTTTTAAGGATATAATAAAATACATAAGTACTATAGTATAATAAAGAAGTAATATTATGAAATATATCTCTGAAGTCAATTGTCTTGAACAAGAGAAATCATATATTGTACTGTTAACATATTCACAAATATCATATTCATATTATGAGGAAAATCTTAAGTCGTGTGTGTGAAAAGATCTATAATTTATTATATTATATTGTGCGGTTAATGTTAACATAATATAATATATGTATTGCTTAATTAGATTAAGAAGATGTTAGTAAATAAATTGCTGTCTCTATTTTCTATTTATAAGATAATTTATTAAGATGTTTGCTCATTCAGTTTTTCTTTAATGATGCATATTTTAGTTTTATTTTATTAAATTTTAATTTACTCAATATTATTATTATTATAAGCCAAGCCATATATACTTGGATTTTCATGTAATTCACCATTTTTCCACATAAGAATATTACTTATAGTATAATTTTACATTTAGGAAACTGTGGAAAAACACAAGAAAGAAGTGGATGGTAAAACAACATCTAAAAATAACATAATTTAATACACGCACAATTATAACTGCTGAAGATGACAAAAACATTAATTTCATGGATAACAAAAAGAAAACAAGAAATCAGAAGTCTGATTACAATATTTTGTAAATCATATCTCCAATGAACAACTAATTTAAATTCAGTAATTCATTATTTTTGTTGATATACAAATTACATTATGTTTCTGTCTCAAATAATATAATAGAGTATTAAATAAAATGAAATGTGTACTTTTAAATTTTTTAATCATTTGTTTTTTTATTTTGTCATATTAATAATTTAAATAATTATTATTTTCATTCTTCTTTGTATTTTAATTTTTAATTTTGTAAAAAAATATTTTATATTACTTTTTATTTGTCATAATAATTAAATTTATTATTATTTTCATTCTTTTTCTTTGTATTTAAATTTTAAATTTTGTAAAAATATTATTTTATATATTTTTTTATTACAATTATCATACTAAAAATTTATATTAATAATTTCATTCATTTTTTGATTTTTAATTTTGTCATAATTTTTTCAAATCATTATTATTTTCATTCTTCTTATTTGTATTCGAATATTAAATTTTGTAAAAAAAAATATTTTATATTACTTTTTATTTGTCATAATAATTATTTTAATTATTGTTTTAATTTACATACTTTTTATTTTTATTTGAATTTTAATTTTTCCAAAATAATATTTAATAATACATTTTATTTGTCATATTATTAATTTAAATAATTAATTTCCCTATTTTTATTTGTATTTGAATTATAAAGTTTGTTAAATTAATATATTATATTACATTTTAATTGCAATAATAATAATTAAATTTATTATTTTCATTCTTTCTTTTTGTATTTTAATTTTAAATTTTGTAAAAATATTATTTTATATATTTATTTATTACAATTATTATCATATTAAAAATTTATATTAATCATTTCATTTGTTTTTTTATTTTTTATTTTGTAAAAAATAATATTTTATATTACTTTTTATTTGTCATAATTATTTAAATAATTATAATTTTTATTCTTCTTAATTGTATTTGAATAATAAATTTTGTAAAAAAATATTTTATATTACTTTATATTTGTCACAATAATAATTTAAATAATTATTATTTTTTCTGTTTAAATGTATTTGAATTATAAATTTTATATATTTATTATTAAAACGTTTATACATTAAGTATGCTATTTTTATTCAATCAAATTTTTATATTTTTATAATAATATATTATATATATTATATATATATATATATATATATGTGTGTACTTTTTAACAGTTACAATGTTTAGTATTTTTATGATATAATTATAAATTATATGAATATAATCTAAATATTGAACCTCAATGTTAATGTTTGTTTATTTCATTATTTGTTTAATTGAAAAATAGTGTTGTATAATGTATCATAATATATCATTTTACATTACTAACACAGTAAAGGTCTCCACACACTGCCGCGGTGGCGGTGATGGTGACGGTAAAATGATATACACGTATTTGAAGTATCAAATAGTAGGCCTACACACCGGCATGGTGAATATCACGGTAAATTGCGGCCAGACCAATTTCACCGCCGCGGTGACAGCTATATTATTATTTTATTATATTAATATAATACCTATATGTATTTTTCCGTTTATTATATTATAATTCTGCCAAAGTTTCATATAGGTAATATACAGGGCTGGATTTGGGGGGGGGGGGTACCTCTTCAATTTTTTAATTTTTTTTAAGCCCTACTTATTATTAAATCTCCTAAGATATAACATGTACTTAAGCATATTAGGGAGATGCTAATTTTTTTGAAAGTTTGATAGTCCCCCTTTCTTTTTTTCTCCACTTCAAACACTGGTAATATGATATAGTAATTAAATCAAATTTATTGTAGCATTATTTATTATAGTATTGATATAGTTTATCATTGAAAAATATATGTATACTAACATAATATCGATATATCATATCTAAACTTAATCGAATAACTTCCAGGAACGTGCAAGTTCTATAAGTTATCTTATTATCATCAAATATAAATAACGTATACCATAAATAGTTTTTCGGTGAAAAATAAAGTACATGTTATATCTGTACTTAAAATTTTCACTAATTGATATAAGTCGTAATATTAACATTTCTATAATAGGAAGTTTCACTAACGCAATTCTTTCAGCTAATTAATACTTATATCTTTGTAATCATTTAAATTTGACATTAATTTTAAAAATATTTGATTTTACTATCTACAAATTTGATTATATTAATTACTATTAAATATTATTGTGTTTAATTTTTCTTTTAAACCACATTACCTGTTCTTATTTCATTGTGTTAACAAGTACAAACACAATGTCTTTAAAAAAAGAAAATTTAGAAAAATTAATATTGGCTGAAAAAATTACCCAATTTTATATGACATAACTTTAATAATTTCTGGGTATTCGAAAAAGCTAACTTAACTAAAGAAAAACCATTTATATATGCATTTTATACATACAATGTATTTTGTAATAATAAACATTTAATTACAATTTGTGACTAAAAACCAATGATTTTAAATTTAACACATAAATTATACATACAATATTATATATTATCTATATATTGTACTATATGTCACCGCCACCGTCACCGCTGCAATGTGCGCGATCGTTACCGCCACCGCGGCAGTGTGTGGAGACCTTAATCCGGATAAAGATTATGGACTAGCAGAACCATTATGTGACATTTTAGATGATGAATCATTTAAAAAAAATAAAGAGGAATTTTTAAATAAATTATATAAAATTGACCGTGACCAGTTAGAATTTACAACTAGAGATCAAAACCTTATAGCTAAGAGTGGTTTAATGAACGAAAAAAGAGACTAACTGCTTCCAGATTCGGAGAAATATGTAAAATGAGGCCCAATACAAGTTGTAAAGTGAAAGTTCATAATATATTGTATAAAACATCGATATCATGTAAAGAAGTTACATAATATGGTTTACAATTAGAACCTTTGGCAAAAATAGATTTCGAAAAGTTGTACGGCGTGACAGTTCAACCATGTGGTCTTTTTACAGATATACATTTTCCATATCTAGCTGCTAGCCCAGGTACATATCTAATTATTATTTTATATTTTAAAAAAAATCTTGTATTAATACTTGTTTATATGTTCATTATTATCTTGTTTTAATATTTGTTTTATGTAGATGGGTTAGTTGGCGAAAATTCAATAATTGAAATTAAATGCCCATACGTTGCAAGAAATTCGAAAAATGCTAAAGACGCAGTTGAAAATAAACTCGTAAGTAATATAAAAATAAACCAGTATGGCTTTAAATTTTATAATATTATAATTATTATTATAAATGTTATATAGTTGCAATACTGTACTATGTTTCAATAAGTATATTAAAATTTATTTTTATTATTAAAAAAAAAAAAAAAAAACTTTTAAATATATAAAAGTAAATTATAATATGTTATATAACTTATACATATTTATTAAGTTAACAAAATGTTTCTGTTTTTTTGCACAGCTGAAAACTTATCTACATCTTCTAAATTAAGGTTTTTCGCAATTTTTTTTTCTCCTTATCGCATAACTAGATCGATCGTAACGTTAGAAGTAGAAAACGTTGAAATTCCAATTTTTTATGCGTGTTAGACAGAAAAAGAAAAATCGTCGAGCGAATGAGTTATCCCTCTATCATTGTATATTTAGTACCTACACCAAGTACGTATTCAGGATCAATTTTCGGGGGGGGGGGGGGGGGGGAGGGGGGAAAAAATAAAAATAAATTTTTAAAAAAATTTTTTGTTTTTTTTTTTTTTTATTTTAAAAAAAAAAAACACTTTAAAAAGTGGGGGGGGGGGGGGGTTGAACCCCTAAAACCTCCCCTGGATACGGGCTTGACCTACACGCGAAGTTTCTAACAATATAAAAAAATATACAACTATACAATATACTCGCGTAGTCGCATCAATAATCACAAGCTTAATACACTCTTCATTAGAAAATTAATATTAAATTGTTGAAATAATATTAAAATAATTAAAAGTGATATGAACAAATATTCTGAAACACGTAACGTTTATGAACGTATTATGAGAGTTGAATACTGTTCAAAATGAATTCTAGTTTCTTTGATGTTACCGCTCCACCTTCAAACACGAACATCATTCGTAACTGTAATTATCTGTATTAATCTAAAAAATGTTTTTAACTTAATATTTTTCAGTTAAAAAGTAAAAATATAAATAAACATTTAATAAAAACTAATAAATCAATATATATATACCTATATAGGTTATAATTAACAGAGCATATAATTTTTTAATCATATTACAAATTCACAGTATTATTTATTTTTAATTTAAGTATAAATATTAAGTATAATAATAGATAAATAGAAAAAAATTAACAAAACATGATTATTATTAATAAAGAAATATATGTGTTTTATTGTAAAAATTGAAAGTTGTAATTTTGTTCATTTTTAATTTTATCTTCAAATAAAACATTAATTCATAATCATTAATAGAAATTAAATCAATAGGTAAGTATGATTTGCTATAGTAGGATCCTCAGTGCCGGCGCTATGATTTGCGAGGCCCTGTGCAAATTATAAACGCGAGGCCCCGAAGCTAAATCCGAATTACTAAATTTTATTCGCATATATACTTATTTCAAATTTTTTTACTTTGTATATAAAAAAACCAGTTTTTTTAAAAATTTTTATTAAATACGTGTATTTTATATTTTCATCACATTTATATAATATATTACACAGTCTGTTTCCATGATTTATTAAATTGAAAATAAAAAAAAAAAGAGCTGATACTCCTGCCGCACAAGATACAGGTGTGCGAATCATAGCGTTTAATTTTAATTAGAATTTGAATGCAAGGATAAACCATTGCATTCGTAAAAACGATTCTGAGCGAAGTTCAGTCAGATTATAATTTTCGTTTGAACTAAAAATATCAACTTAAAAAAGCTATAAGTCCTATATTTAGAAAAAAAATTTAAAAACGGTTCCAAAATTTTACCACATATATATAATAGCTATGTGAACACCCAAAAAAATTTTCAAGTCTCTAACTTAAAAATTGCCCGAGTTATCGTGAAATATAGAAATTGAATTCGTCAAAATTTCATTATTTCTACCGCTTATAGTCAATTTTGAAAAATTTATTCATTATTAACCATTCATTTTATCAGTCGATTAAAATACTATACATGCGCGCCCAGCTACAACAACACATAAACTGTTTAGTCAATTATATACAATTTTATTTGGGTACATCCTTATTGTACGATTGTCAATAAGACAAAATGACAATTACATTTTTATATATAAAAATTTATTAGCTGACAACTGCCGATCATTTAAATTTGAAAATATCAAAGAAATTCTTATTGTTCAATGTAATAATTTTAACACAAATACGTTAAAAAAAAAAAAATACAGCAGACGATGATGTTGATCATTTCTTTAAAAGTTTATCCATATCTGTGAAAAAACTGCCACCACATTTAATTGCACAAGCTAAATTGAAAATGTTAACTGTATTAACTGACTCAAGGCCGTAGCTGAGAAAAATTTTCGGGGGGGGGGTCCAATTTTAGATTCTGCGCGAAGCGAAGAATGTATTGGTTTTACAATGATGTGTGTATTTTTTATTTTTTTTTTTTTTTGTTTGGTCTGAAGACACTTTTACTACCCGAAATAATGCTCCGATTTTCACGAATAGAATTATATGTTTCCGGTTGGAAAGTAGATGTATTGGTACATTATTTAGGTAATTTTTCGAATTTATCAAAGTTGACCCTAAACGGTAAAAAAATGATGAAAAACTGCATTTTTCACGAAAACTGAAATTTCGACGAATTTAATTTCAATATTTCACATGATAACTTGGGCTATTTTGAAGTTAGAGACTTTAAAATTTTATTGGGTGATGGGTGTTCACGTATCTACTATATATATGTGGTGAAATATTGAAACCGTTACGTTAATTTTTCTACAAAATATAGGACTTTGAAAATTTCATAAAATTCTCGTTTTTATGTATGTAATGTTTGATAAAATTGGCAGTTTTGGGTTTTAAAATGGGAAAAAAGGTTTTACTAAATATAGTATAAAAGACTCACAAAACGCATTCGTGATAGTTGCTCCAACTGCAATGGACATGGAATGTGCCATACAAAAATTAGCATTAAAAGGCCCATTACAGCCATGCATATTGGTGGTAGGGACATTGTTGAAACCCAATCAAATTTTAATATTTTTCGACAATGTTAAGTACAAAATGTTTTCAGCTCTTAAAGCAATAGACGTTTGTTTTAAAATTTTTCACGTATTTAATGTAGAATATCCCATTGAGTCCTGTGATGGTATGGTTGTATGGATGTATGGTTATTCATTCAAAATTTTTTTTTTAATATGAAAACAAAATATGATAAATCAAATTATCTCATTAAGCAAATTATAAATGAACTAGAACAATAAATTATTAGATTAAAAAATAAAAATTATATTTTTCATATTATATTATATATATATATAATATATCATATTTTATTCATTTTTCAATTATATTAGTTTTCACTATTTAGTATTTAGTATAAACTATAGATAATTTATTATAATGATAACAAAAGTTCCTAATATGTATTACCATTATATTATAATCAATGGTATTACCCACAGCGCTTTGTATACCTATTTTGTTGTCATTATCATGGTTAGGATAGATTATTATCATTTATAATTTATATTAACAATTAGGTATTTATAATATTGTTATTTGTAATAATATTTAAATTTGTTTTTAAACTTAATAAATATTTATTAATTGTATAATTTTATACATTAATTATTAATATATATATCTTCAATTAAAGGTTGGATCGGTGGTTATAATGTTGCGAAATATCAACCAACCGCGTCTTTGCAACGGTACACGGTTAGCGATAAAAAAATTACTAAACAATGTGATAGAAGCAACTATACTTAAAGGAAAGTATAAAGGAGAAGATGTTCTCATACCGCGCATCCCAATGATTCCGACTGATGTGCCATTTGAGTTTAAACGACTACAGTTTCCAGTGTGTTCAATTGTATGTTGCCTGTTCCCGTGTTGGAAAACCATCAGATTTGTTTATCTATGCGCCAGATAATCAAAATAAAAAACATCGTATACCACAAAGCACTACAATGATAATAATAATAATTATGAATCACATGATTAACAATAAAGCGATTACTTACTTTTAAATCCTTATATATGTTTTATTTAATTATTTTTTATTCACAACGCCCTATCACCAGGGTGACGGTTCTGTTCAGGAGAATTTTTTAAAATACGTAGGCACAAAAACTGCCACATTACAAATCTTTTTGACAGGACGAAGTCTGCCGGGTCAGCTAGTATATATATATATATATAATAATTAATGTATATATATATATATTAATAATTAATGTATATATATATAGGTATATTATGTTTTTTTTAAATTAATATTATATTTTGTAGTTTCTATCTATTGGATAATATATTACCTCTACTTTATATAATTATTATATTACCCATTATAATTATAATGAATATAACTATTATAATTCTTTAATTTGCTATTGTCTTATTTTCTTTAAATACATAATAAATTTAATAAATTATTAGTTTTTCTTTTTGTTGCGCCGGGCGCCTGTTTGGCAGAAGTTTCTATTTTGACACCTTTGAGGTTCTGCCATTTCTGATGTTGGGGATGGGGTAGTAGTAGTCGAGGCAGTAAGTTGTATATTGCAGCGGCGGTCACCCATCCGCTGTCGATGACTGGCCACGGTAGCTTTTTCGCGAATGTTACGCTGACTGACGACTAGGTCTTTATTCTATGGGTCTGCGCCGATATATCGATTAATCGATATATTATGAAAAAAATAAAATATCGATTATACCGATACAATCGAATATCGATTAAATCGAAATAAATTACGATAAATCATTGATAACCGCGGTATATTTTGACATCTATTCTATTTTGATTATTTTTGCTTTGCTCATAATCCTAAAGTATAAAAGATAAGACTATCGGTTTCGGTGTAATCGACTACCGATATAATCTCACCAAAATAATACCGATATATCCGATTAATCGATAAATATTTTTTTCTCTAATTAACCGATAGTTTTCGATTAATTTAACACAATCGACTATCGCGCAGGTCTAACGCTGACTACACCACACGTCCCCCAAAAATGATTAGTAAATTCAACAAACAAAAATGATTAAATTAACATTTTATTTGTCATTACTATAATATCACTGATTGAATTGATAAAATTATTTTTAAAATCAACAAGAAATTTTATCATTTTATTTGTTAAATTAATGATTTCACTTTTAAATTAACAATATAATATTATCAAAATAATATTATTATATCATTAAATTAACAAAATTTTTATTAATTCAAATAAATTCTCAATCAATTAGATTATAAAATTACATAGAACATTGATAAAATATATTGTTAAATCAACAATATGCTCTATTATTAGTGTTATGGTATTAATTGTTAAATTAACAAATTTTTTTTTTTTAAATCAATAAACTTTTTATTGGACGTATATTAACAAATATATTGTTAAATTAACCCATAATTTCATTGAAATTACTAGTATATTTCGTTCAGTGACTACATACCAAATAAATTACTTCTACGTTCTACACAAATTTTAAATTTTTGATTCTAAGGGTAGCGAAGAATGTATTACTACACGCAAAATAATGCTCCGATTATCACAAATAGCATATGTTTTCGGTAGGAAAGTGGATGTAGTTGGTACTTTATTTAGGTTATTTTTTGAATTTATCAAAATCTTGCACTTAGAGGCTTAAAAATTTTATTAGATATTTATATACTTAAAGTACTGTACTTTATGTATGCGGTAACATTTTGGAACCGTTACGGAAATTTTTCGTGAAAATGTAGAACACTGAATATTTCTATTAAAACTCTAGAGACTTAAAAATTTTATTAGGTATTAATATAGGTACTATATACAATAAATACGTGTGATAAAATTTTGGAATCGTTACGTTAATTTTTCAACAAAAAATAAAACTTAATAAACTATTATTTGGATTGGCGCATTGGATAGGCAATATGACTACATGACTGCATACATGAACTCAATATCACATAACCGATATTTATATTTTATAAGTTATAAGAATTACAGAAGTAGTTTTCTCGTTGAGAATTATTATTAACAAATGAAATATGTAAATTATAAAGTATTAAAGTGGATGTTGTTGGTACTATATATTTAGGTCATTTTTCGAATTTCTCAAAATTGACCCTATGCGTTAGAAAAAACGATGAAAAAATGGCAATATATTAATCATCACCTACATTATCTGACTAAACTTCGTTCAGAAACGTTTTTTCGAATGCAATGGTGTATCATTGCATTTAAATTCTAATTAAAATTAAATACTATGATTTGCACACCTATATCCTTGCGGAAGGAGTATCAGCTCTTTTTTATAATTTAATATTAAATAATACTAATAATTCAATTAAGATATTTTTGATAAACATCAAATATATAATAAAACTATACCTAAATTAGGATATAAGAGCTTGTAGTGTTTCTGTTTTATTTTTGACTAGATTGACATGTAATTGTATTGTATAGTTTAATATTTAACTGGAATTCCGAGTGGGCGTTTATAATTTTATAACGCTCACAGCTAACGCAGTTATAAATTATAATAAATTTATAATAATGTAGATTAGTCTTCACCATAGATTAAATATACATAGATAGCCCAAACAGTGTTCGTCGATCGTCCCTGCCGCCCGAAAATTGTATCTGTCAGACAGAGAACATACACATAATTTATATATATGTTACCGGCAATATGGAAGAATTCAGGTAGTTTGCAAAATTCCTAAGCATTATATATAATACCTACCCATTTTAGGCCATTTTAGGTGAATAAAACATATGATTTTCAATGTAAAATTAATATTAGCACCATAGCTGAAATATACCGGGTTATTGCAGATGTACCCATTGGCGGAAATCGGGGAGGGGGGGTTTGATGGGGCTTAGTCCCTCCAAGATCCTGACAAGCCCCCTTAAAAATTATTACAAAAGTATAAAAATGTAACTTAAATATTATTTAATGACGAAAAAAATTATAACACCACATAATTGTTTTTATATTGTAAATTTGATTATAAAATATAAAATTTATAATATACGATAGTATAATATTACATTTTATATTTTTATATATTATTTAAAATTAAAAAATTAGAATACAGAACCCAGAACATAGTTCAATTGATTTATTTTTCGTACATTGAATAATTATTTTTATTGCCAATTTAGTATTTTTATTTGGAATAACACTATAATCTCATATAATATGATCATATCTCAATGATTATTTGAATCATATCTCAAATAATAAATTTATAGAAAAACCAAAACTGTCTATTGTGATGGTGTCTCGTGAAGTCGTGATGCAATGAAAAGATGTGTAAATGTTATTTATACACATCATATTGTATTTTACAGTTTTATACCTAGTAATTAGTATTGGTTAATACTTTAATAGGCAGTGCCATAAAAATAGGGTGTGCAGGGCATGCAGTGCACACGGGCCACGAGCCATTTGGGGCCTCCCGAATTTTTGTTTAGCATTATCTGTAAAGCGTTCCTTTATGAATTTCTAGACCTACTTAAATTTTTAAATTTAAATTAATTTTGAATTTTAAACTTCAAGTAATTTCTTTATCACAATAAATATTCCATAGAAATATAAAATTTAAATTAAAAATGGTGGTTTTTATTATATAAAGATTACTTTTGTTTACTTTTAACATGGTTGATATCATGGCTAAATAACCTAATAATAACCATGGTGGATATTATGTGTACTTTATGTATAGACCACGGCAGTGGCGTCTTTGTGGGGGGGAGTTGGGGGCGATCGCCCCCCCCATGGCTCGAAATTTCATATCACAATTTTAAAATTCCTATATTTACTATTAATAATTTAGATATTATACTGGTATTATAGTATTATACTCGTATTCAATAATCATTATTAATTATTATATTGTATCGAATTTTATTACAAATAACTTTACAGTACCCGCATAATGTCATGTTCTAGAAATCATGTAATTATGATACTGCAAAATATAATATAATATAATATTTATTATTATTGGATAATATTGTATCTTCTGACTTACAGGATTGGCACTTTTACATATACACCGAAAAGAAAATATCGATGTAAATAATATAATTGATAGATTTTCGTCTAAAAAAAGAGCATTAGACTTCGTAATATAATTATTATTATTAATAAATATATATGCATATTGTATACTTGGTCTTTATTTATTTATAATATTATAATATTACCAATTTTGTATTTAAGTCCCCCCCCCATAATATTAACCTGAAGACGCCCCTGGACGACGGTTATCTATGAGTAGATTAGTGAGTTAATGGCATATTGGCGTTATGCTATAGGAAGAGGGTGGTAGGTAATGTGACGTTTAATAACCAGGGTTCGGGACTTAAAGCATTTGCTTATTTTTTTAGATAGACATTAAATCTAGCAGAGTGCTATGGAAATTTATGTCACGTTGCAACAATTACAAATATGAAACTTGAAAGTGCTTTTTTTTTGCTTATTTCAATGATTTATTTGAAAAATGCTTTTTCATGCTCTTTTCTTATTTTAATCGCATATTTCCAATTTTACAACGCATGATACTAAAAATTTGGAGGTTTTTTTTAATGTTTGTTGGCAATATAGAAAAAAATTGAAACTAAAAATAATTTTACCATTGTGCATCAATATACTATGTATTGTACCCAAATAGTATTCTTTTAATTTATTAATTTTCTTATTCTATTTTTAACATTATGTACTTATTGTAGTCACATTATGTAGATACGGGTAATTAAATTATTCTAACACTGTAATAATTTAATTACGTTTTATTTTAGATAAACAAACTATAAATATTAATTCCTGACATATAATAAGAAACACAATAATAGTAGATTACCTATTATTTAATTATTAAATTTGTAATTTTAATATGAAAAAAAAATTATATTATAAAGTAATCCAAAATATAGGACTTTGAATATTTCGTAAAATTCACGTTTTTACGTATATAATGTTTGATAAAATTGGCAATTTTTAGTATTAGGGTCTGAAAATTTTACTAAAGTATACTTACATATTACTTAACATCACACTAAAATATTATAAAAATCCCAAGTCACAATTTTTTTTTATAGCTTTTTTAAGTTGATATTTTTAGTAAAACGAAAATCTTAGAATCCATACGTATAAATAAATATTCTGAAAACACTTTTACTACCCGAAATAATTTTTAGATTTTCACGAATAGTGAGTTTCAGATGTAAAAGTGGATGTAGATGGTACTTTATTTAGGTCATTTTTCGAATTTCTCAAAATTGACTATAAGAGGTAGAAAAAACTTCGAAAAAATGACGAAAAAACGGCATTTTTTACGAAAAATGAAATTTTGACGAATTCAATTTCTATATTTCTCGATAACTCGGGCAATTTTTAAGATAGAGACTTGAAAATTTGTTTGGCTGTTCACATAGCTATTATATATATATGGTAAAATTTTGGAACCGTTACGTTCATTTTTCTACAAAATATTGGACATTGAATATTTCGTAAAATTCTCGTTTTTATGTATATAATGTTTGATAAAATTGGCAATTTTTAGTATTAGGGTCTGAAAATTTTACTGAAGTATACTTACATATTACTTAACATCATACTAAAATATTGGAAAAATCCCTAATCTCAATTTTTTTTTTTTATAGCTGTTTTAAGTTGATATTTTTAGTTCAAACGAAATTTATAATTGACTGAACTTTGCTCAAAATCGTTTTTTCGAATGCAATGGTTTATCATTATTGTTAAATATATCAATCATATACATTTTATTTGTAAAAATAATTAATAAAAAAAAAAAATAAATAATTTTAAAATAAAAGTAAAAAATAATTTTTTTCCTAATTATTAAAAATTGTTATTTTAAATAAAATTAGAATAAATTAACGAGCCAGTCATTATGTAAACATACAAACATACAAATCAAAGTTTTTAAGCTCTTGTTTATTTTAAAAACATAAGTACTACGAAATGATTTTAAAACTTGATACTAGTTTGTTTATCTTAGAGAAAAATCTAAAAACAAATCATTGAATTTTATAATGGTAAATTATGTATCTACTTTATAATTTGAATGTGTATGTTATGTATAATAGATAATTTTAATAAGGCTTGGCATGAACGAGTAGAAGTAGAATCATCTACCGACAATGATATTATTTTGAACAAAAAATCCTGTAATAAAAGAAGTAAATTATCTTCTAGTAGTGAAAGTGATAATGAAGGTATAAATATTATTACATATGAATATGTTACTATAATATAGTAACATATTATTATTGACTCAGTGACTTATAATATTTTTCTTTTTCTTTTATTTTCATTAAGATTCAAGTTATACTATTTTATCAAATACTAATGTAAAAATTAAATCGTTAGAGTTCATGATAATGTATCATCACATCTCACATATCATCACAGTCTCTTCACATTCTTCTCATACCAATTCATTAACACTGCCAGAATATACTATAAGCAAGGAACAATATTGTATTAACCAACCTTTATTATCATTACCTTCAACATCAACAATCCCAGAATTAGTCCTGGGGGAGTTTAACTCGACCCCCCCTGTATGAACACCACTGTTCTAAGATAATAATATTAAATAATAATATATTAAATATATATAAAATATAAATATATATGAATAAATACATAACATAATATAACATGTTATTTTATAGATGGTAAAATATGAATTGAGCCACTGTAGTGGCGTTACAATACATAACGATTTCGGGAGTCGCGGTGGCAGAGGCGGCGGTCGTGGTGGCCGTGGCGGCGGTCGTGGTGGTGGGAGAGGAAGTAAGTGAAATAAAATAACTTGTTTATGTCCAAAGTTTAATAAAATATAAATGATAATAAAATATATCCATTTTTTTTCTTTTTATTAATTGCTAATCCAAAAAGCATATTATTTCGGTGTTCTTTTAATTTGGCAAATAAACTATAAATATTTGTTTGTAAATTATCAGCGATATTTGAACTTAATATAACTCCCAATAAAAAATATTTATTATTTAATGTCCCTAATAAAATTGAATGTATATTATACCGAATCTAACCAAACCGTATATTTCAGCCATGGAATTATGTAGGGAAAACTTAATTAATTGAAAATTGAAATTATCAAAGAGACTATAAATAATGAGCACGATTTAAGTAAGTTACATAGACATAATATATCTTAATTCATGGTAATAAATGATAATAATTAATAATTAGACACTATGGAGAGTAAAAAATATTTTTCAAATTGGAAAAGTTGATTAATTATGTTTGTGTTAGATAGCGTTGTAATGATATATGTAATGTGGTTAAGAAGTTGACATTAAAAATATAGAATTTAAATTATTAAGTAATTTATTTTCATATGATAATTTGATAAATTATTTATAAATTCACAATTAAAATATATTTGAAATAGTTTATAAAAGAGGAATAATTTATTATGAATTATCGCAGGGTACAAGAATTTCTATTCTACATCAGATCATTAGAATATTATTCAATATAATATCAACTTTAAATATTAGTCATTCTCATACAGCCGGTTGAAAGGTAGGTGTGTATGTTAATTATATAAAGGTTTATTATAGGTCAATTTTTGTAAAGCCTGCCTAACGGCGGGCAATATCAATGCAAATGGAAAATTTATTATGGAATAAATATAACCTAACCTAACCTAACTTTGGGCAAAAATAAAAAAAAAAATAATAATGTTTGAGACTTTGGAAATTGTGATAATTCAATTTTAGTTCGTGGCTTCGTGCGTTGGTGGCAAAATAGTTATAGTTTTTGTTGTATCTTGCCTCCATGTATTGGTATGTTTACACTTGTGTAGGGATGTCAACGATATATCGATAAGTTCAAAATATCGATATATTTGTCCGATATATCGATAAATTTTTATCGATAAAGTTCTTCGATAAATATTCAATATATATCGTTCGATATATCGGTTATATCGTGAATTGTGATTTTATATCGATATGTTAGATATCGATACTTTGATCGATATTGTCATGCCTACACTTGTAAGCTTCATCTTCAATTTTCTATTCAATTTGTGTTTCAACATTCAATTCCACTTGCAATAAACGCATGCCTCTGTTGAATGCAATAGATGCATGCTTTTTTCTGTTCACAGCGACGTTACAAAGTAGTCGTCTCCAGATTGTTTAATAAACATTAAACAATTAATATTGAGAGTGCTTATGTGAAATGTGGGGATGCTAATGCACCCCCAATGAGCACCTATAATCAAGGTAAGTAAATGTATTCATAAAAACAATAATTAATATAAATTTTAAAGTTTTTTTATGGCTGGAACTTTATCGTTACTATAGGTAGTTCAACAGTATCGGTATTTAACTTGCTTTTATACTTAATTTATAGAGGGTAAAAGAAATGAAGTAACTGGACTAGAAAATACAAGAAAAAGAAAAAAGAAACTAAATGTAGCCAAAAGACAAAGTATATCTTATGAAGACCTCAATAATTTGCCATCAACATCCAATGTAACTCCTGTGATATCTCCCAAAAATACCCAAAAAACAAAAAAACACCGACATGCATTAGTTATTTCTTTAGATTCAGATTCTGTTGAGAGTGTACAATACAAAGATTCCTCAAGTGATTTCAGTGAATTAGATGAAGAGGAAGTGATTAAATCTACTTATCAGTGGAAATCTGTTAACAAGGTATTTGGGGGAAATGTTGTTTTTACCTATGAAGGTGAGCTATTTCCTGGAAAAATTATTGAAGTGTAAGACAATGAAACAACAATATCTGCTCTGCAAAGAAGTGGAAAGCTGTGGAAGTGGCTAAATATAACAGATATCCTGGATTACCCATGGCAGGATGTCATTGGACATATTGCTGAACCAAAGAAAATTGGAAAGCGTAGTCTGTTTTCAATTCCAGAATTGGATTCAGTTTGGGATAAATTTTAAGACTAAAAATACCTACTTATGTGATTAAATAGTTTTTTATTCCATCGAGTCATTACTTATTAATAATTATTATAAGATGTTAAATTATAAAATTCAAAAGTATTCTAATAAGATAAATATTGTTTTGTTAAAATTGTTTCTTAAATTAATACTCATGTTTTTTTTTTTATATATATATACGAGTATAGAGTTAATTTATTTAGTTTAGTTTGTTTTCTATAAATAATAAGATGTTGACTTTTATTGAAAATTTAAGACTGAAAAAACTTATGTGATTACATTAACGGATTAGTCAGATTTATATTTGAATATTTTTTTATTATATCTTTATAATATTTTTTTTTAGATTCATATAGACTTTGTACAAGCTTTTAATAAAGGAAATACTCTATTAGAAAAATGGGAAACAACTTTTTCAAGGCCATCTTATCTTTTCTCTTTATGGAAAATCATGTAAAATATATAGAAGTGTAAAAAAGATTATTAATATGTTAAATGGCAAATTATTTGAATCAGAAAGTAAGAAAATACATTATACCTATTTGTTTTTGAAATCTTTTTACAATTTTATTAATTTGTTTTTACAATGTAGATGGACGCGATGCTGCTTTTATTTGGGCTTTACATGGATATTTTGTGCCAATGACTAAAATAGTTAAAATCGATCCATTAACGGGTAAAAAACTAAAATGGTGACAACAAAATTATATATAATATATATATAATTACTACTTATGTATTCATTTTTTCATTAATTAAATAAACATCATATAGTAACCTATATGTATACTAAATTGTGTATATTTTTAATTTATTTATTTCTACTCACCTATTCATTACAATATTACCCATCAATTATCATTATGAAGTATTATCATCAGTGGCGTAGCAAGGGTGAGGCGACTGAGGCATTTGCCTCAGGCGCCATCGTAATGGGGGCGCTAAATTTTGACAATTTTTTTAAAATAAATTGTATTGATATGATAAATTAATGGAATAAGTTTCCATCAATTTCGGATTTTTGTCTGGTGAATCGTTGCACAGCATGAGTACCAGAGAATTCAAAAGAGCAGCAATGGATTCAGCAATAAAATATGAAAGAAGACATCAATAAGGCACAATTTATTTTTATATAGAATATATTTCTGATTTTCAGCACGTAGTTCTCTCAATTATTCCTGACTGTATTAAATCAGTAGGTAACAATTCTTGAATTATATCAGCTGATTCAAGATTACAATTTAAATGAATTATATCTAAACATAGATATAATATGTAGAATATTTTTGACATTGCCTGTAACTGTAGTTACTTGTGAACGTAGTTTTAGTAAACTAAAACTAATAAAAAAATTTTTGAAATCAACTATGGGTCAGGAAAGACTTTTAAATTTGTCAATATTATCTATCGAAAATGAAGTTGCCAGAGAAATTGATTTTGAAAATATAATTGATGAATTTGCAACTATAAAATCTAGGAAAATAAATTTGTAACTTTGGAAAACTTTATTATATTTTTATTTTTTATACTCATTTATTTAATAGGTACTATTTGTTTTTGTTTTTTTAATTATTCTTATTCTGAATATAGGTAAAACTTAATATTAACATAAATAAAGATATCCTATCTTAAACCCAAAAATAATAGTTCAGAATTTAAAAAAAAAAAAAAAATTTTTTTTAAAAAATTTTTTTGATGGTTGGGGTCTGGAGACGCATATTTTTTAAATTGCCTCAGGTACCAGAAAAGCTTGCTACGGCTCTGATTATCATTAGGTATAACTATAATCAGTAGGTGTTCATTTTTATAAATTAAAGTATAGGTAAACTAGACTAATTAATTAAAATAATTAAATTCGATGAAAATTGTTTTCTAAGTCATAAGTTATTAATATAGTATTAATGTCTAGATGCAATTTTATAATATTAATTAAAATATATTATTATTATTTATTAGTATGTAAGATGTATCAGGTTAAATGATGTTTGAATTTAATATTATAATTTTGAACTTGAATTATTTTTAATTAATTGGTAGTTGGTATAAACTGTTTGTTTATACCATAAATCTGTTTGGCGCCTATGTATAAATATAACCTACTTTAAATTTTTTAAATTTAAATGAAACCAAAATATATTAGTTTTTTTAGTGTTAATTTCACTGACAATCAAATAATTTGCGAATACCTAAATGGCTAAATATAAATGTATACAATTATTTATATAATGAACTGACAATATAACTATAAAAATGTATCTAAAACACTGTAAACACTCAATTCAGAATTGTGAATATTAAAATTTGTTAATAAATTATTTATATATTGTTTATAGAATGTCAAATGTGTACAATTTTTATGGTGGTCGCCACGGCCGTGGAAATAGGGGGGGACCGAAGCGTGTTCGGTCCACCCCCATAGACACGAGAAGTAAGAACCGTTTATTACGTTTTACCAAAGTATTTGTGCACATACCTTTTAGCACCACCTTTTCTTTTGGAAACTAATTATTTTATTAATATTGAATATACGAGTAATTATTATTATAGTTTGATAGTTGTACTTCAACATCTTGTATAAATGTATAATATTATTTTTGCATTTATGAATTTATTTCAATAATTTCCACCATACATTTCAAATGCCTCACTACATAATTATAATAATAAAATATATAAACTAGAGATGTGAGTTTATATTATAAAATGATAAAAAAATTTTCAGTGCAAAGTATTTCACTTTTACACATTGTATAATATTATTATTAAACATCACCGTCCGGCAGTGTATTATAATGTTGTGTGTATTTTAATCAAATGGTAATATGATTTTCATTAGTTTTCCATTATATCAATTAAATGATATGATAAATTATACGTAGTTAAGCAGTTGTAGCACCCCCAAATTTTTGACGGAATGTGCGCTTATGTATCTAAGTATACCTACATGATGTTATTTTAATTATTTTTTTTTAGGGTGTTTCCATTGTAAAAGGAGGGGGCATGTCATTGCTGTGTGCCTCCGCAAAATGGCCGATAATTTAAGGCTGACGACCGTGGTGGTGCCCACCGTCACCACTACCACAGACGAGGAAGACATTTTAAACATTTCTAATTTGTCTTTGAAATAAAAAAAAAATAAATAAATAATTAAAAAACTTATTTGTGTTTATTAATTGACATATAGGTAGATGCAGGTGATATAAGTAGATACCTAAGTTTAATTTCCTAAAAGAGTACATTTTATTTCTTTTTGTACTTCCATTACGGATTAAAGTTTTTTTAAAGATTGTTATCATACCTACTCAATGATATTATATAGTTTTTTTACATTTCATTGTAAATTATTATTACTGAAGAATAGGGGTTAAAAATTTAAATAACATTTTCGAATAATAATATAATAAGTAACGCTCCGGCTACAACGAAGATTAAAGAAAATTAAAATATTCACCTACCGCTACCAGTGGCGAATGGAGAAATTAGTAGTGTCCAAAAATTACACCATTCGACGACTCTACGTTCACGACCTCACGTAACACGTTTAAGCCGTTCAGGCTTTAGCCTAACCGTAAACGAAAAGGACGTGTGTGTAACAGTGTAATTAAGAATTATTGTTCATTTCGTTTTCAAGTTTTTTACTTTATTTTAAATTTTCGCTCGTACTTAATAAGTAATTGAATTATTTTTTAAGTACATTATCGATTTATTTGAAGTAAATTGACTAAAAGGTAAGAAATTAATTAATTACATATTACAATATGTTAGATGCACTAAGTCAGCGACTTCAGGTCAATACAATGTAATTAGTTTTTTGTATTATTAAAAAATTACCGGATCTGGCACTGCGTACAATACAAAACCGATTCTATAGGAAAAACAAGCGCATTAATATTTATCAATATATGAAAGATTGCCACGTATGTCCATGTACAAAACCTGTGAATAAAAAGCCTGAAGACGTAATGACGTCAAGAATACCAAGGCAACCATGGGAAGTGCTGAGCATTGATCTGATGGGACCATACCCAAAGATGGCCAGAGGGAAGACCCAAATATTGGTTGTGACTGATTGTTTCAGTCGGTGGGTCGAAGGATATCCAGATAGGAACTGCAACGACAAGAGTGATCGTCGCACCATTGAAAAAGAATTCTGTTCGAGATTTGGATATCCAAGAATCATACTGTCTGACAATGGTAATCAATTTGTCTCAAAATTAATGAAAGATACATTGAACAAGTGGGGAACAGAAGAATGGACAACACAAATATATCATCCACGAGCAAATCCAGTAGAGCGAAGAAACCAAGATATCAAGAAAGATCTTCGATCACAACTACTGGGGAAACCCCATATGTCGTGGTATGGGGTGTTACCATCAATAATGTTTACAATCCGAAATAGGAAACACCAAAACACAGGGTATACCCCGACAGAATTAGTTCTCGGTAGGGAAGCTAAATTCCCGGGGGACTGGATTCTTCTGCGGGGGGGAGGAACTGAACCAACCGTCAAAAACAAGTACGTAGGGAAATCCAAGTACAAGATAGGCGATTGGGTTTATTTTAGGAACAACCCACTGTCAAAAAGGACCAAGGATTTCACGCTGGTTTTGCCCCAAAATGGTTAGGTCCAGTACAGTTAGAGAAAAACCTGGGAAGTGGAGTTTTCACCACACAGGGGAAATCCCCCCTAAAGCTATACAGTTCCTGTTTCAAGGGATGCTCCCAACAGGGAGATAACACCCGACAAACAGTGAAGAACGAGTAGAACAAACTTAAAACAATAATTTAAACCAACAGAAGGCTGGACGTAGAACCGGGCCATTCAGGGTAGGTCAATCCGACTTCCGCCCACATCGGGGAACAGCGGTTGACAGAGAGATTGACCAGATCGAACGGGCGGAACGGAATATCACGAATTCCCGGCGACTGGGTGGTAGATCGGCGGGAATCTTCACATGGGAAGAGCTGATCAACGGATGGGAGAGTGACCAACAGCGGCGATCAGGACTACAGCGACAGCTGGCGAAGGGGGCGAGGCACAAAATGACAGCGGGTTAGATATGGAGATTTTGTAATTTGGTCATCTCATGAAGAATGGTATGTTGAACGCATATACATTGATAATAATATGTGCAATGAAATAATAATTAAAGCTAAATGGTTTTTTTATGAAGCAATTATACCAGAACTTCTAGCAAAATATTTTATCAGCAATACACAATTTTTGGAAAATATTCCTAAAGATAAATATAATTATTGTGTATGTAAAATAGATAAATGTGGTAAAACATTACTGTGTACCAAAGAAGGTTGTCCAAATCTCTGGTACCATTATACATGTTTAGGAATCACACTCAAAATATCATCAATGTTTTATCATTGCATTCAAATTCTAATTATAATAACACCTATATCCCTGCTGCAGGAGTATCAGATCGTCTTTTTATTATTATGGGTTGTAGATGGATTAAAATAAAGATATTAAAATTTTCTAATTGTGTAATTTAATAAATTATTTTTATTTTATGAATATCAATCTTTATTTCCATGGCATGATAGAAGATAAATACTAAATAAATGTAATTCATATGTTGCAATGTAATATTTCATCCTCATATATGTATAAAACAAAGAAAAAGTGGTTGTCATTTTCTTATTACCTAATATTATGACCGTGGTTAAAACTATATAATAGTGTAATAATTGTATTATTATTATTATAGTGACCAGGAGAAACCAAGAGAATATTCATGTAATTATTTCGTCGGACGAAGAAGAAAGTGATATTAATGTAATTATTTCGTCGGACGAAGA
>JAIUCT010000012.1:92876-108127 GCA_021307375.1 Tetraneura akinire | reverse complement strand
TTCGTAACATGTTTAGATATCCTGAAGCGGCATTGGAAATCGGTCGATCAGCAGCAATGCGAGCGATAGCACGGGCACGGCGAAGAGTGACTCCACCAGTTCCATTATCACTGAGGGAATGGTCAGTGATTTTCGAGTCTGCTGAAAGGGGCCAGAGGTTAGTGCGCTGCAACGGAACGGCAGATAGATTTTTTCAAGGGCCATTGGAAATTCTCCAAGAAGACGGATATGTGCAGTTTGTTGGACTTGTATTAAGTAATACGCCATTTCTCCAACAAATGAATATACATATGCCGTCTGTGCATACATTATGTGTCGATAGAACATTCCAGGTACGACCAAATCATCCTCAGGACATCGCACAGCTGCTAACCATACAAATTGTGAACAACAATGTGGTAAATTATTCATTTAATTTATAAATAAATATATTTTGTTATATACCTACACAATATATTCGTAATAATACTATACTCGTATTGTAATATAGGCGATTCCCATTATCCATGCTCTGCTCAGAAACCGTACAACTGCTACATATCTAAGAACAATGCAGTTCTTAAGAAATGATTTGAATTTAAATTTCCCATATGAAAATATTCAAATCATTTCAGATATTGAGCAGGGATTAAGGAATGCCATTATGCGAGTGTTTCCGGAAGCCACTAATACTGGGTGCTGGTTTCACTATATTCGTGTAAGAAGTATAGTAGTAGTAGTATAGTAAGTAGGTATGTTTATAACCACTAAAAAAAAAAAGATTATAAATATTTATAAAGTTGTAATATATATTTATATTTTGGTAATTATAATTAAATACATTTTTAGTGTATTACAAGATTTGTTCGGAGTAATGGACTACCACAGTTATGTAATACTAACGAAAATGCAAGACGCATATTGAAAATGGTGAGTAAATATATTTTTCGATATTTGAATATTAATTATATTAAGTTAATTTATCATAAATTATATATGATTAATACAGATAATTATTTTTTTAAATGTTATAGAAACCAATTTTAAGGTTTAGAAGATACATCATAATATCATGTAAATAATAATATTTATAAAATTGTATTTTCAGTTAATATCTTTACCTCATCTTCCGGCCCATAAAATTGAATACCATAGAAATAGGTTCTCGATTCAATTGGGATTCCGAGTAATTCAAGATTTTGGTATGTCCATTTTTTTTTTTAAATAAACATACCTAATTAAAATATTTAATTAATTAATTATAATCACAATTTCAAATTTTATTGTACGTTACTACAGGTTGGGAGAAGAGCTACATGTACTAATGAACTATTACGAGTGGGTCTGGATGGACGTTGTAGGTCCATCCAATTTTACCATATATAGGATAAGGTACATTACTAATAATTTTATAGAGTCTTACCATGTTACATTGGTAAGACTTATGGGACAACATCCGCCCCATTATCGTTTTTATGGTGAGTTGACATACAAATTTAATAAACATTATACTAGAAAAATTGTATTGGTAACTAATAACTATCAATAAAAATTATAATAAAGCGTTCACAAAATGAGTTACAATTAATATTATTTTCACTTTATGTTATTATATAATTAATATCACTAAAATTTTTAAATTTTTAATGCTAAATCATAGTTCATGGCAATTACTAATTTAGCTATGCTTACTATAAAATAGTCACTATGTGACATGACATGACATGGTCATATTAAGAGTACTTATAGGCTATAGGTAGTATAGGCATATATAGAATTTTAATTATTTAAATTTTTTTAAAGTGTTTATATTAAACATGTTTTATAAATTATATTGATATTAAAAATGTATAATTATTTACTAATAACTACATCGATTAATGGATTAGTGATTATCTTAATAATTTTTCTTCAATATTTCATTCAAACTTCAAACTATTTCGATTATAATAATCTAGTTAATCCCTCGATTATCAAAATCATTCGATTTTCGATTATTCCCATTACTAATTATAATAATCATATTATTTGAGATAAGATATTAATTATACAATTCTAAGATTTATCAATAGTAAGCCATAAAATATTTAAAAGTAATTCCATTGATATAGTTGGTTATTGATTGCATAATGACCAACATTAACAAAGTTCATCTATATGCAAATATAGGAGTTTGAAAATTATGTATGTACCGTAGTTCAAATTTTGGGCGCCTACGTCTCGAAAAACAGTTATACAAGTAAATTATTTAATTTATCTTAGAGTCCCTTCATATGAGTTCACTCAGCAGTACCACTTTAAGTTGCCAAGTTCTGCGACGAAGGCAACTACTGCACCCTTAAGTGCTTCCAATTTGTGGCTGTAGTCGTGTGTAAAATCCTCCATATAACCGCGGCTTTTTTTTTTTTATCAGCAGCGCTTCTTAGTGGCACTGTGAGTGGCCTTGTGTGAAGGGGCTCTTACATTATGACCATATTTTTATCCTATACTAGTAAAACATTATTTTGAAGTTTATTTACTTGTAAAAAAATCCATTTAATTTGAGAAATTATTTAATTTAATTTATTTATAACATGTATTAACATGTAAAATTAGAAAGTACCATAGTACAAAATACAAATACGATACAATAATATATTGTATAACAAACCACAGTCAACACGTAATAACTTAATAATTATTTAATGTAAAAAAACCCAACTTTAACATTGCTTAATATGGATTTGACATAATATATTTTCATACAAATGTATATACTTACTATTTACAATTAGAACTTAGAAGAAGCAAATAAGAGTAAAGTATTGAACTGCCTGTTAACAAGTACAACTCTACAAGATTTTAGATTACTGAACATTGAAGTACAACTGAGTACTGAGTAACTGATGACACGTCTGACACTGGTAAGTGGTAAGGTGGTAAAGAACAATATACATGAACATAATAAAAAGCACATAGTACATTTCATATTTTTATCACAAATCACTTATCAGTAACAATGCATGTCGCATCTTCCAAGCATCAATAAATATAATTCGGGCGATTAGGCATGATCCACCCACGGTTTAAGATATACAGGTTACGGAACGCTGAATAGAAAACGAATTGAAAAATGAAGCTCAAAGTATCCTATTAAAAAGCAGCTGATTAACACAGGAAGACATATCTCTAGCGCTCCAAGTGCCAAAACAATATACTATTATCACATAATTTAGAATATTGTAATAAACTAATAACATAATATTTAATTATACTTATTACCTTATGTATTTTATTATGCGAATAGTTTTTTTTTAACATTAAACCTCAAATTTATAATATTGTAAATACCTATACCATTTTATTAAATATATGCACATTTTATTATATATTACTTATTTTTTAATATTAATTAATTTTTGATCATTTGAAATTTAAATATGGTTTCAAATAAATGTTGTCTTCCTGGTTGCTCTCAGAGTAATACAACTAAATTTGGAGTACCTAAAAATTTGTATCAAGTTAATTATTATTTCAATATTTTACTTATATTTACCTATAAATCATAAATGTTTAATATATATTAAAAATAAAAAAGATGAGCTGATACTCCTGCCGCACAGGATACAGGTGTGCGAATCATAGCATTTAATTTTACTTAGAATTTGAATGCAATGATAAACCATTGCATTCGAAAAAACGATTCTGAGCGAAGTTCAGTCAGATTATAATTTTCGTTTGAACTAAAAATATCAACTTAAAACAGCTATAAAAAAAAATTGAGAATAGGGATTTTTCTAATATTTTAGTATGATGTTAAGTAATATGTAAGTATACTTCAATAAAATTTTCAGACCCTAATACCAAAATTGCCAACTTTCTCAAACATTATATACGTAAAAACGAGAATTTTACGAAATAATCAATGTCCAATATTATGTAGAAAAATGAACGTAACGGTTCCTAAATTTTACCACATAATATATAATAGCTATGTGATCACCCAAAAAAAATTTTCAAGTCTCTATCTTAAAAATTGCCCGAGTGATCGTGAAATATAGAAATTAAATTCGTCAAAATTTCATTTTTCGTCATTTTTTCGAAGTTTTTCTACCGCTTATAGTCAATTTTGAGAAATTCGAAAAATGACCTAAATAAAGTACGATCTACATCCACTTTTACATCTGAAACTCGCTATTCGTGAAAATCACGTTTCATATGCCATCTCATATGCCTTCTCAAAAAATAGTTTTACTTTCTTTTTGTAGCTATTTTCTATTACTTCTATACTCTGTTCAATATTAGAAACGTACAGTGGCGCAACTAGGAGGGCGCAAAGAGGGACTTTAGCACCCCTTGTTTTCTTTAGGTCTAACTATAATAATTACATTAAAATACTGTCAATTTTAAGTTTTAAAGTTTTATTTAGAACTATTTTGTTCAAATGTCTTATAATATAGTAATCTATGAATATTATAAATTGATAATACTGCATGAAACCTAGAAAAAATATAAAATGTAAATGTCTACTTATTAGGATAATAAAATATGTTTAATTTTAGAATTGTTATAGTGATTCATAAATAATTGGGAAATAGAATTTGGTGGTTTTTTTTTGTTACATAATTTTAGCACCCCCAATATTTAGGCTCTAGTTGCGCCTATGGAAACGTAGTCGAAGGCGACCAATTTTCAACGACGGCAGTCAGACTTCTCCTATTCGTTTCACTTTCTGAAACAACCACTTGTTTATCGTCGCTACCGACGCGCAACGGCGGACAATATACCACCGCGCATTGTTGATAAACCGTTATTAGCCGTATACAAATATACAATACATTTTAAATTATCTGTTCACCTGCCTCGTCAATACTAGACTAATGCGAAGCTCCCGTCGTCGGCGGCATTCGCGATCAGTGCTTACACAATGACCACACCCTAAGCGCAAAAGTTGGCCACCGACTACGTTTCTTATTTGTACAGACTATAGTCTAGACTCTATAGTTTTTCCACGTCCTTGTTTTCCTTCTAATTACTCGTTGTTTAATTGCGAGTAATCTTTTATTTTCTTCACTTGGGTCTTTTAACATATTTGTTCGTGCAAAATCTCTTTCCGTGCATGCTATTTTACATTCTACATCAAACCATTTTTTTCTTGGCCTTCTCTCCTCAAACCCTAGGACTTCAGTAGCCGCAGTTTTGACTGAGTTTTCAATCTCGTTCCACAGATCATCTATGTTTGCTCCTTCTATTATTCAAAAGGTTTCCTTTAATTTATTCTTGTACTGTCTTTTGATTTCTTGATTTTTCATACTATCAGTATTAAACCTCTTAATAGATATGGAATTTTTTCGCCATTCCACTGACAAACGTAATTTGATCTTTGCTTTTACAATACAATAAATCCTATTTTACTAGCACAATAACTCAAATCATATTAATTTAAATTATTGTAACTAGTAACTTACTAACTTATAACTTAATTAAGTTACTTTTTTTTGGGGGGGGGGGGGGGGTAAATAGAAATATAACTAATTACTATTTGTTAAAAAGTAACTATAACTTAACTGAATTACTTATTTATAGTAAATAACTATAACTTAACTCAGCTACTATAATTTAGTAACTTGCCCACCATTGGGTCTACCTCTACCTCATGAGTTAGATCTAATACATCAACTAAATTAATTTCCTGAATTTTTTCACTTGCATCATCTATATTAATTTCTGATTTTTTTTTTATAGCTGTTTTAAGTTGATATTTTTAGTTCAATCGAGAATTATAATCTGACTGAACTTTGTTTTTTCGAATGCAATGGTTTATCATTGCATTCAAATTCTAATTAAAATGAAACATTATGATTCGCACACCTGTATCCTATGCGGCAGGAGTATCAGCTCATCCTTATTAGTGCATATACTATACTATGGCACTAACAAATTTAATAATATATTATATTAAAATAAATTTTGGGAATAAATTTTTATTTTAACATTTATTATTTTAAAAAATGTACTCATAATAACTTAAATAGCAATATTATTTGTTACGCTGACAATACGGTATTGATTTGTAATGGTTTAACCTGGGAAGAAGTTTTCACTAATATTGAGGCTGATTTACTGTTAATTAAAATCTGGCTAAAGAAAAACAACCTATTTCTTAATCTACGCCATACTACTTCACTCCCTATCTGAATGTACCCTACCTACCTTAAATGAACTAAAAATCCATGAATGTAAAACTTTATTATTAAATCACTGCCAGTGCAAATCGGTTTCTATTGTGTTTTGAGGAAATATTATACATAATAATTTAATAATATTAGTCTTTCGACTGAAAAATTTTAAATTGTTAATGTTAATGAAAAATAAATTTATAGGTACGAATTATAGTAATAATATTTAATGCGAATATGCGAAACTATACAATCCAGACAACAGACCTGCTCCTCAAGTACAAAAAATTTCTCCGAACTAACAACATTTCTCGGTAACAATAGACTGCAAATACTTTCTTTAGAGTATTGTTTTACACATCGCTCATTTCTAATAATTTTACTATTTAATTTAAAATTTAAATCTCTTTCGATGATATGTATATATTCTCAAATTATGTATCCGTTATACCCTTTGTATAGTTCAATTCACGTTTTCGATTTATTAAACTTTAACAATACGTCAATACCGGAAGAGAGAATGAAAACATATTTAATTTTAACTGACATCAAACTTAATGATGTTAACACTCATCATCCTCAAAAAATACACTAAAAATAATAAATGAAAATGTACGGCTAGCACAGAAAAAGAAATATATATTTGTATATACATAAGGACATAATTATACTATAAGGACTAGGTTCAGGGTTCGACTGGCAGACGCACAAGTTTTACGACTGGACGCTTGTAGATGCGGTCCTGGCTGCGCACGGACACAACGCGAAGAACATCATCCGGTCCAAGGTGGATTTCTATAACACGACCGAGACACCACTCAGTTGGTGGTCGAGAAGGAGCTTCAACGAAGACCATATCGCCGATATGTCGATCTGTCGAATGAGCTACCAACGGTTCAAACGGTTGATCTGGACGTCGGTGGTGTCAGGTTCGGGCACTGCGTGGATCGGCTGTCCGATCAGGAAGTGTGAATGTTAATGCACTTAGGTCGTGCGGGTCGGATGAAGTCGGCGTGATCGGTCGGGAATTCAGAATGCCCTCGATGCGAGTGGTCAATGTATAGAATTCTTCGTGTGTTAACACCTGTTGACCAATGACATGTTTGAGGTGAAACTTGATGCTTTTGTTTCCGTCTTCCAAATGCCGCCAAAAGGTGGCACGGCAAGCGGATTGAAGTGCCATGTTTATTGTTCCTTTTTTTGTTATTAGTATCGAATTATTACTATTTTTGTGTTATTATTTATTCTATTGTTTTCCACCGATCGGCTTGTGATTTATTACCCATATTTTTGTATTATTATTTTTGTTATTCATTCAGTTATTTTCCGCCGATCGGTTGTTTAAATTCTGCGAGTAGATCCAGTAAATACACAATGATGAAAAATATTATGAACATAATATATCGTCGGTTAAAAGGCTATTTTCTGTAAGCAACACATTTTAAATTGTTCAGGAGAGCCCAAAAACGATTTTATCTTTTTTTTTATTTTCAAAATGGTATAACTTTTGTTGTTTTATAGATAGTCCATCAATTTTTTTTTCACATATACGTATTATATTTATCTTTAAAATAAATCTAATTCCAAAGAGTAATATAACTTTTTGATTTTTTAGTAAATACCTAAATTTTATTTTTGCCGTTTACCACATTTTAATTTGCTTACTTGTACTTTTGTCGCTTACGTTATTTACTAATAAAATGCTTCAAGCGCCATCGAAAAATGTATTAAACGACACAATATACACACGTCATAAAATGACACAAACACTAAGGCCGGGCGCACACCAATGCAGTACGGTTGAAGTGCGGTGTAATTATGGCGCGAAAGCAGTGGATAATTTTCACTGCAACCGCGTGGCAAAACACACCAAAGATGCGCGGTTAAAGTGACTTTGCAGCGTGATCAACTGCTTCCCTCCAATTATATAATCATTTTTAATTTAATCATGTTTATAATCTGTAATTAATACTAATTAGTAATTTGATTCATTATTTTTTTTTTAATTTTATTTGTTTTATACTATTTATTTTACCATGTCATTGTCAAGTACCGATGAAGATTTTTTTATGCTATTAATAGTAAACAATTTTGGTACGATCATTACTATATGATTTTTGAGTATAATCATATAAACAATTATACTTTTCCACTTCTTGTACACATTTTATAATTTTTCTTTATCATCCGACATTGTAAAAATAATGAAAAAGATTCAAAAATGAAAAATATTCAAAGATAAAAAAGATAACATAACCTCGCGCAGCGTGCGGTGAAAAAAAAACCGCCAGTGTTCGGTTCGAGCGGTGCACCGCATGGGCACTGCAGTCTCACCACCACTGCACTGCATTAGTGTGGGCAATCATATTTAAATACATGTGTTTCATTTTTATAATTCACTGCAAGCGGCAAATTAAAACTTCACTTTCGCCGCACTTCAACCACACTGCGTTGGTGTGCGCCAGGCCTAATAGGTAATAATAAAATATTATCTTATATGATCTACCATCCACGTTCTCTTCAACAAATTTAATGATTACTTTATTATTATCATCAATATAAACAATAATATAATAATTATTTATTATCATAAATTATTTGGCGGTTTTAATCGTTATATTATACTACCTCCAAAATATACAGCTGTCTTACATTATCTATGATTATGTGGCGAGACAATGCCACAATATTCTTCCCTGGAGTGCGCTCGCACTGTTCAAGCGTTGGTCACACCTTTCCTCTCTCCTTTCCTTTCCTCGACACCGAGTCCGTCGTTCGGTCTGTTTGTTCTCGACCGACCTCTCGACGAATCGTCGTAGGCGGAACGCCGCGTTCCCTACGACCGACGAGGCAAGCAGCACTCGAGCCGCATGGTCGCTCGAGTTGTGTTTTTTCTATCCGCGAATTCGTTTTCTTCCCTTCTATGTGTGACCGGCGTGCGCTTTATTTAATGTATTCTTGCTTTCATTTTAATTATATTATTTGTTAATATACGTGCGTGATATTTAAAACATGTGTGTTATTTCTTTATTTGAATAAGTTGGCGATAACACCTTCGTTTCGCCACATTGGTGACCTCGACGTGATGTGTGTAATTACGCGATAGCTTTCAAATATGCTGGTCCGTAACTGCGTGGATCCCGTGCTCGACGAGTGCCCGTCTACAAGGTTAGCACGCGCACTTTGTGGGTTCGAGTGGACGACGACAACCACGTGACTCTTCTCACATGCCTGGCAGCAGCACGATCCGGTCCAAGGTATGAACCACGATACGATGAGACTCTACTTCGTCAGCCACGTCTGCAACGGTATCGACGCACGACGCTCATCGTGTCAACCACACTTCGCCTCTACCGTCGACTAAGGATCCAAAGGTACGAGTTCCACCGACCAATTCCAACCAGCCATCGCCTCGTTCAACCACACACTCACGGATTTCACGTACACCGCCCACGCAGTCCATACTCAACTTCAAAATTCAAAAGAAATGTCTTCGTTTTTTCTTCCCCGGGGGGGAGTAATGTGGCGAGACAATGCCACAATATTCTTCCCCGGAGTGCGCTCGCACTGTTCAAGCGTTGGTCACACCTTTCCTCGACACCGAGTCCGAACGACGGACTCGGTCTGTTTGTTCTCGACCGACCTCTCGACGAATCGTCGTAGGCGGAACGTCGCGTTTCCTACGACCGACGAGGCAAGCAGCACTCGAGTTGTGTTTTTTCTATCCGCGAATCCGTTTTCTTCCCTTATATGTGTGACCGGCGTGCGCTTTATTTAATGTATTCTTGCTTTCATTTTAATTATATATTTGTTAATATACGTGCGTGATATTTAAAACATCTGTGTTATTTCTTTATTTGAATAAGTTGGCGACAACACACGTTTCGCCACAATTATTATGATCAAATTGAACTAACCTAAAAATCGATGTCACTTACCGCATTTTTTTTCTTATCTATTACTTACCACGCATTTGTTTATACAACAAAAATGATGTAGGCGACAAATTAAACTGTTGTAAGCGACAATATGGCGTATACATCATTATTTGGACGCTTAACACAAAATTATTATGTCGTTTACTGCTCATTCAATAAATACGAATGTCACTTAAATCAAATTTTGTCGCTTACAGCATAAAGTTTGATTATTGATAACACGTTATAAAATAATAATATCGCTGCATGAAAACTATCTATGGATCCGTTAGAACGTCGTCTACAACGCTGGGTACCAAGTGTCGCTTACAACAAAAGTCTCGCTTACAGCAAATAGCCTTCTAACCGACAATATAATATATACAATGAAAATGTTGAAAATATAACTTGTCTTTTTAAAATAACCGACATCAATAATATTACGTACCTACCTATTATGTGTCTGCATTTGAATAATTTTACGAAAAATAAGAAATGATGCTCTCAGATATATTTATAAATGTTTTAATGAGATCTCATATTTTTAACCTCTTAAATTCTTAATGTTGTCGATTTTAAAATATCATCTCGTCCTGCAGTTAACTGTCTTGTATAAAGCGTAACGGCAAACCGGGAAATAATTATTATTTATTAAAAATGTAATTTACTAAACTTATTATAGTTAAAAAAAACAATTATTATTAGATTACAACATGTTATACAAAATAGATGTACTTATACTAAAGGTAAATTAGTGTATAGCATAACATAAATTTTTTATGAATGTATTTTGGATTAAGAATATATTGGCATTGTAAAAATTGTGTTTAACACGCATAATAATAATATTATGTTGTAGATATGGGTATTTTATACCGAATGTCAATGTTTTGTTTGGCGATGCAACCAAACCGCTTAATTCACATTTCAATATTTCATTAGACGTCAAAATAATAACAATTTTTGACTTGAAATTATATACAGAGGCCGTAAATAGTAAATACAGTACAATTTTTTTGGTAGATTTTGAACATTATCAATTGTCTCAATTATTGGTATGCACGCCTACTTTGACTAAAACTGTAATTACGTGTACCATCGTAAGTAAAACTTAATCAGTGATTATCACACTAACAGTGGCATGGTGATAAAATTTTGAACCCTGTCAATAACAGCATTAAATATAAAATTAATTTTCATTTTGCTTATAGTTCAATAGTACCTAATTAAATTCGACCTCTAATCAAAACCATTTTAACCTCGAATTATGATGACTGTATGACTCACATTTTCAATAACATCTATACATTTTATAAATATTTATTATTTAAATTGAATTAATCGTCTGATAAAATCAATAGATAATTCCTCCTACTTAAGTGTTACAAAAATGAATATAAGATAATCCATTACCCAAATTTTATAGTTTGATAACATTTTTAAAAAGCTATTTAGTATTTAATTGTTGTCAGTTATATTACAAGAAACTACTTAAATTTATGATTTATATTATATATCATATATACTTTAAATCTATATTTTATATAGAAACTTATTAAAATTTCTTATATTATAAAAACTATATTTTCTATAAGAACTTCAATTCAAATTGTTTTATCTAATAGGATAACTTATCATTATATTACAAATTAACCAGGTCTAATCAATCTGTAATTTCTTAAATGTATCATCCATTTCTTCTGATTTTTCTTTATTTGGTAGTTTAATTAGGTCTGCCGTTTTTTGTCTATTTAACTATTCTATGTTTGAGTTCTTAAATTATATTATAAAACAATAACAAAATAATTGTGTTATTTATTTTATTTTGAAAAAGATGTGCCAAGTGTGTTTCTAGTACCTATACTGAATGTGAAATTTTGGCCATTTTATTAAGACACTATTATAATATTAAATGAATTGACTTTTAATAATATAATTATTGGTGAACATTAGTAAACCTCCGACTTGACAGTTGAAACTTAAAGTAGTTTATTGACGTGCCTCGTACAAATACAAAACAAACATATTTGTAAAGTCGATAACAAAATATAAGAGAGACGTTTATCAATAACAATATTACTTCTGTGCGTATAGCTGAGATATTTCCTGTGTCTGTGTACATTTTAAATTTGTAAATAAATATTTTAAACAATAAATGTTTAAGTAGTCTGTTTTTTAATTAAGTTAAAACTAAAATTTGTTAGAATTAAATTTGTATTTTGATTTAGTCCATAGGTTCCCAACCTATAGTCCGGGGACCACCGGGCACCATCATACTTACAAAATGTAAAAATATTTTTTTACATATTTTTGCTCTATTTGTTGATACCTAAGTTGATTCTATATAAAGGGTTGTAATCTAGTTGTAATTATTTGTTTATTTTCTGAAATATATTTTCCATAAATTACAATGCCTTCACATAAAACTTGCATATTTTGGAATTGTATAAACACAAGTAGAAATTATGCACATTTATCACTTCATATATTTCCATCAAATGAAAAATAGTAAGTTTTATATTAAAATATACTACATAGATTGTGTTTATAATATGTTTTAGGTACATGTTTAGACACATAAAAATTTGCATTAGACATTAACACATTGATAAAAGTAAAAATACTGTATATTTTTTTCATACACAAATGACAATATGTAAAATACTTTTTATATAACTATATTTATAAAATATTTTTTAAAACAAGAATTAAGTATGCTAGTATTTAAAATATTAAATTTACAAAATTTATGATTATTTTATTTACTTATTACAATGTATTTTTTTTAAATTAGTTGTAAATTGTGGCTTGATTAGTGTAAAAATCAACAATTGATTAATATGTACACTGATTATGGATATTCTAAAATAAAAAATTATAGAATTTGTTCAGTTCATTTTAAAAGAGATGATTATATATTATGGACTGACAAAAGAAAGTAAGAAATACAATAATAATAAAGCATTAATATAATTAAAAATATATGTTATAGTCAATCTTAATATACAATACTATTTATTATTTATTTTACATAACAATAAACATAAAGTTAATTGAATAATATAAATAAAATTTGATACTAATATTAATATTGAAATATTTATTATTTTTAATATTAACAGAACTCTGCATAGATTAGGTTAGGTTAGATATTCAAAATACCTAATGATGAGTATACTTATAATAACACTACTAAAAATAATGATATATTTGTAGACACTAATTTAGATACTCATCAATATGGTAAAAATAATGGATGGAGTCCATTGAATCCAAATCTGATCACTGGTAATATAATTTAGTTATATGATTTTAAGAAAGAAAATAGTTATATATAGAGTTTATATATACTATCCACTTTCTTAAAATTAATGTTCATACAAAGTAGTAGCAATAGGTGCCAATATTGAAAGTAGTAGAGATAGAGTTCCAGGATGGAGTCCATTAAAACCTATCGTTTATTGATCGATATTAGTCGTTGTCCAAATTAATACGTGTTATAGCATATTGTAGACGCTTCGCGAATAATACGTTTGTCGAAAAATATAAAAAAATATGGTTTGATTCAAGCAGTTGAATATAATGAAACAACAATGTGTAGTATTAAATTAATACAAGCAAGTAATTGTCAACGTGAAATATTAGATTTAAAAGGTGTGCAATCCGTGCATAACAAGAGTGCGTTAATACGATTAAAACCATTTCTAGACGAAAATGGTCTCGTCAGGGTGGGCGGCCGTCTTAAACACGCCGCGACGATGGACATATTTCAACGGCATCCCATAGTGTTGCCAGCGAAATGTTCGTTCACGAAATTAATTTTTTCAAATGAACATGAGGTTCTACTACACGGCGGACCACAAGCTATGTTGGCATCCGTACGGCTCAAATATCGGCCGTTAAACGGCCGAAATATAGCACGCATGGTTGCTCGAAGGTGCAAAAAAATTTGGAGGTAGACACTAGATTAGATGAGTTGGTTTATAACTTTGATGATATTTATATAACTGATAAAACAAATATTAAGTGGCAGAGATCACCATTTGAAGTTAAAAAAAAAGCAAGGGAAGGGATACGGGTGTGCAATCATAGTGTTTAACTTTAATTATAATTTGAATGCAATGGCAAACCATTTCATTCGAAAAAACGATTCTGAGCGAAGTTTCGTCATATGACGTTATATGTTATATAGTTGCTATTAGTAACAATAGTAATATTATTACTTTGGTTGCTATTAGTAACAATAATATTTATATTATCACTATGGTTACTATTATAAACAAATTTATCCGATGAATCAAAATCGTCGAAGAAAATGTCTTTTTTTCGTTATTTTTTCGTCCTTTTTCTGTGTGACATGAGGTCAATTTTGGGAAATTCGAAAAATGACCTTGATAAAGTACAAACTACATCCAATTTGCAATCGAAAACATACAACATTCGTGAAAATCGGAGCATTATTTCGGGTAGTAAAAGTGTCTTCATACTTAAAAAAAAAAAGACCCACATCATTGTAAAACCAATACATTCTTCGCTTCGCTCAGAATCTAAAAAATAGATGCAAATAACACTATTGAAATTGAACCTCACATTGCTTATTTTTCCAAATATTTTGTTGATTCTGATTTTGAAAAAATGGTCCATTTTACTAATGTATATGCTTTACAAAATGGACAAGTCTGGAAACCAACTGATAAATGGGAAATAAAATATTTTATTGGGCTTCATATCTATATGGGCATACTTAAGTTACCAAGAATTCGGTTGTATTGGGATTCTTTTGTTAAATTCAGAACCGTAACTGACCATATGAGTAGAAATCGATTCTTTTCATTGCGTACTAACTTTCATATAATTGATAATTTATCCATACCCAAAGAAAATAAAGATAAATTTATCAAAGTAAGACCGAAGTCGATGTTTGTTTCAAAATTTTTCATTTTTTTAATTTAAATTATCCTCATCAATGTGAACTTGTTTGGACCTTCATTCAAAAATTTATATTTGTAATTGTAACAGATAATGATGTTCAGTGTTCTTCCCTTTCTTCGTTACTTTCAGATTTAAATAAGTAACATTAAATAATTTTTAAATAAATAAATTTTTAATAATAATTTTGTAAATACCAATAAATAAATAAAATAATAATATCAATAAATACAATGTATTTAAATTGTTTTATTTGTAATTTAAAACT
>JAIUCT010000012.1:77065-92476 GCA_021307375.1 Tetraneura akinire | reverse complement strand
AACATACACAAAAAATATAACTTCTAGAATTAATGTACCTATATCACTAAGTATTAAATTTTCATTACATTTTTCTAATTTATTATATAATTTTAACATTAATGATTATTCTGAATATGAATTTTTCAATGAAGGAAAAACATTTATGGAGGAATTTAATAATGAATTTTTGAATGAAAATAATATTACTTTAAATGATTTTTAATGTTATCAAAAAATTAAATATTCTAATACAATTTACAATATTAAGCGAAATATTTAGATATTAATTAAAACCCAGGAACAGCGATTATGATGTAGTCGAGCTCATGCTAATGACTACCCGCGACTGGTTATCGAATCGATATAATTAATATTATAATATGGAAAAAACGGCGATCTACCGACGAACGACAGACGAAGCGTTAATCCGTTTGTAGCCGTCGGTAAATCATAGTCCGTACTTTTTTATTATTATTCTCATTTTGTTTTTTTGTTTATTAATGTTACTACATTACAGTTTTTGAATAAATATTATAAATATTATAATCAATAAATAATACATTCATAGAAAGGTGCGTTAAGAATTATTTAAAAACAATTCTGACGTTCGGTAGTGACACACTACACCTGTACCCATCATCGTCATCTTCATCACCGTCACAACTTTAATAATTCTCCCTGGTGTAGTGACCCCACGTATAATAAGTTTAACTATTCTTTATACGTGGTGTTACAATGTAACGCGTTCTACGCTGAACGACGAAGTCAGTTCCACTTGGCGTCTGGATAGTAGGTACTTCAATGATGTAGTGATAATAAAAGTTACAACTTTACAAAATTAAAATGTAAAGTAGTTTATTTATTAAAAATTTAAGGATAGTGTTTTAACACTACCCGAGATATAAAATATTCTTAAGTCTAATGGGTTACTCAGCAGTTGACCAATACAAAAAGTAAGGAGATATCGTCAACGGCGTTTCGTACCGTAACAAAATAATATCTAATTCTAAAACACACCATCACCTGTATACGTAGTATAGTAGGTCCACCCGGATCTAGGAAAAAAGAAAGGATTGTTTGTTACAAATAAGTTGATGTCCTCGAAGATTTGTTGTACTTAGAGAAAAACTAAAATATGTTTTTCTGGGTGGTCGTCGTTGTTTTCGGAAAGATGACAAAATGACGAGGCCGTGCAACCCGGCGGGCGTGGAAGACGATTCTCACGTATTCAAACTAGTTTATATACGTTATGTGATATTGTGCTTCTTCGAGTGGTAAATACATTAAAATGTGTTTACCGTTATGTTGAGTTCATGTACCCTCCGGCGTAAGGTTTCTAAAAAAAAAAAAACCTTCAACTCGCATTTTAACCAGAAAAAACAGATTATGCGTCTCCGAGTGGTAAACACCTTATACAATAATAACACTTATATATTTAAAAAAAAGTAGTAAACTATTGGGTTTACTACACTGGGCAGATTGTTCCCCAGTCCATCACTGTATATATTACCCAAATAATATTATAATTATATAATAGGAATATATTATTGTAATTGTTATAATAATTATATATCATCGAATAATATACTTATAACTTTATAAGGAAGTATATGTTTTATATGTATAGATTAGTTTATATATTTTTTTTTAATTTACTTTAATTTTACAGATTACATTCTTCATTGTTTTCTAACACAGTGACAGTTTTATTCGGTTCATTCTGTGTTATCTATAAAATTTAAGTACAATAAATATTTTACACAAAATCAATTAAAAACCATCGTATTTACAAATTGTAATATTAAAATAATAATGTTTACAATGCGATTTTAATAGCACAAATCGCTTAGTTTCTCATATTACTAGGTTTTCTTTATTTAAAATTTTAAATAGATAGGTAGTTAGAGATTTTAAATTGTTAAAAGGTATTACAATTACCTTGTACATTATTTTCATATCTGGATACATTTTGTTGGTTAACTTATATAAATATATATATTAACTATTTATTCATTTAATAATTATGAGACGATTAATGAATTACACACAAGTGATTAAAATTATAGTTGACGATCGACTGCCAGAGTCGTCATAGAATTAATAAGAAGGCCACGGTAATCGCTTCGTAAAAATGCTTACTCTATATTATATTTAAATATTTAATCAGTGATTCACAACATATATTTAGTCAGGGACGTGCTCATGGGGTGTGATGAGGGTGTCATATCCCCCTCCTTTTTCTGTAATTTATCAGAATCAATTGGTTTAAAATGTGTGCATTTTTTTTTTATCTATGTATTTATGTTTGTATTCGGGAAGTCAGGGATTAATGTAGATAATATTATATTATAAATTTATAATAATCCATAATCCATATATATTATTGTGATTAAATTATCTACAATCTGCGTCAAATTGACGAGGCATGAATAAGGAAAACCAAGGATTTTTCGTATTTATTAATAGTGTCTTTGTCAGCCTTGGTTAATAATTTTTATATTGTTGTCCTCATCTTTACCAAAATAAAAATAAATTATTAACAATTTTATGCAAATTACCCGTTTCCATTTCGACACCTGAGCGCTCATTTTCAACATTAAAGAGAGTGAAAACTTATCTCAGAAATTCAATGACTAAGGTATAATAATCGCAAATAATAAAATAATCTATAATACAATTTTACAAAATATAAATTGGTTTCAGGATCGGTTAAATGGTCTATGTTAACGATCCACAGAAATATAACACCCAAGTATTGGATCTAGACTGATTGCATGCATTAAGTATAATGAAAAGTGCAAATCTGAGGAATTTGCTAATTTTCTAGTTCATTGCCATTTAATAAAAAGTAAGGCCTCTTTCACACTATCCGTTTCTTCAACGGAAACGGAAACGGATCGGATAAAAATATTAAAAACGGATAACGTTGAGACATATAGTTGTTTATCAAGATGTTCACATTATCCGGTTTTACCAACAGACAAAAAACCCAACGGTCCGTTAACGGATACTCAACGGATTGCCTCGTCGTATATCCGTCGTCGGAACGTTTTTATAAAACGGTCCGATTATTAAAATTGTTATTAATAGATATAACCTTTCACACTTTCCGATTTCATACCCGATAACGTACCCGTTTTCAGTATAGTTGGCAACACGACTTGACGTTGTGACTCTGGTGTACTTATATTAAAACCATTTTTAATTTAACAAAAATTAACATGTCCGAATCATTAAATATTAATTTAGAACTTCTTATTACAATGATTGAAGAACGGTCTGTAATTTGGGATAAAACTTTAGATATTTACAAAGACCGGAACTTAACAAGAGATGCGTGGAAAGAGATTTATATGGCATTTGTAGATGACTTTGATAATAAATTGGAAAAAGACAAAGCTGATATTGGTAAGTTAGGCCGGCCGCACACCAAAAGAGCAAAACTGCGTTAAGCAGCGTTAGTCAGTCTAACACAGTTTTGTTAAAAATAGAACATGGGAAATTGCGTTGCATACACTCACTGATAAAACATAGTCAAAACAAAACGTTTTTGCTTTAAACACAATTAGTCATGACTATTACTACCGTCTGAAGTGTCTCCATTTTTCATCAGTCCACTAAGAGAAGAATGAAAAATTGTTAATATAAAATACAATTTTATAAAATATTTAAATTTAAATAATTATATATAAATTGTATTGTAATTTTAAAATACAATGGCTTGTGATAGTGAACTATTGGTAAGTCTAGTGGAAAAAAGACCATCAATATTTGTAAAATGAAGTCAAACGTATCAATATTAACACGTGTGTAATTTTTAAATTTACTTTCATCAGCACGTAATTCACATAATAATGAAAATATCACATTATGATTTATACGTTTCTGATTTAATGGATGAACCCATAATTTTTTTTTCTATTTTTTCTCTAACTCTTGTAGAGTGTACCACAAACAAACTGCAACCTCTTCGTCAGATGACATTTTGGTAACTGTTTGTGTATTTTTTTATGTTTGTTTAGTCTTATCTTGCCTTGACTTGACGAACTGATATGCGCTTATATAAAACAAATTGTTTTTAGTTGACTAAAACAAAAAATACTAATGCTGCTTAACGCAGTTTTGCTCTTTTGGTGTGCCTTAAATCATGACGTTTTTAAAATTATAAAATTTAAACATTACTTTATATATTACTATTAGACACATTTTAATTGCTTGAATATTGCCATGAGACTGATCCTACGTCGCTCATAAAGTAATCAGGTTCTGGGCTAGGTATTTCTAATTCATTTTTTTCAAGTGATTTCCACAATGATGATTCCTTAAATATTGTTGAATCACATTCTCTTCCATACGCCCCAATGTCTATATACGAAAAACGATAGTTTGAATCAGCTACAGAAGAAGTACTATGGAAAATTAATTTTTATAGTTATAGTACATAGATCCGCTTTTTGCCGGCATAATAAGTCTTATACGTTTTCCATCGATCGCACCTAAACAATGTGGAAAATTTGCAGTTTTTATCCTTTTGCTACTTTTTTCCAATTATCTTTTGATAGTTTTGGTATATATTTTTCTCGTAATACGTCCCATATTTTTCTGCAAACAAGACGTATTATATTACTTGCAGTAGAAATTCCGATGCGAAAAGTAAAATGTATTTCTGTTAATGTACAGCCACTTGCCAGATATCTAAAAAAAAATAAAATTATTTGTATATTAATTATAATAATCAACTATAATATTAGGTATACGAGTATACATAAAAATGTAAACAATTATTTTCATTTTACTGCATCATATCGACGAATATTGTATTACCATATTTTCATATTCAATGTATTTTTAGGAAAAACTTTTATCAATAAGTGGTCTAATATTAGGGACAATTGGGTTCGTTCATACAAATTATTTAAAAAAAATGAACGCTCAGTAGATGGTGTAAATAAATCCAAAAAAATATATTTATCATGAGCAAATGAGATTTTTAGAAAAAGTAGTCGATCAAAGACCAACTGTTTCCAGTTTGGCTGAAAGTAGTAAACCTGAAGAAAATAATCATAATGAAAATGTTATAAATCAATTTTATGATCAAATAGAATCGGAAAATACGGCCAATGTGTCTGCTTCTAAATCAACTGTATCAACAAAAATCATACTTCCAAAAGGAAAATAAAAAAAAGCGATCGAGACTTGTATAGAGCAAGGAAAATACATAATATTTCAATCTTTTGTTCTGTGAAGTGTGTACAGCGCGGTTGTTCTTAAAACATAAACTACAGAGTACAGAAAGGTAACGTTATAATTATAATGTAAAATTGTAAACTATAAACGCGTGAAAGCCGGTAGATAGTCGACTTTCAACTATAATTCTGTTAAATTGTAGTCAATAATACGAGACAATAACTTATACAGTACAGAAGCGTCTAGGGACAGAGAACCGAATGGAATCAAAAAATGATTTATCATAAAATATATCAAATTAGTTTAGCACACGGCCTTACATGTCATTTATATGTTAGGCCGTGATTTTGTATTTTAAATTTTTATTATCATTGATTAGATCACATCTTATATAAAGGACCGTGGATTAGATTTAACTAAAAAAGTTTATTTCACATATAAGATTTATAATATACATTAGCAAGGTATATATATATTTTAATTTTTGTAAAATCATTAGACACTAGACAGTAGACAGTACTTTATAGTTGATAGTAATATAAGGAGTAAAAATGTGGATTCTATTATAATTTCTAAATTCAGATTTTTTTTATTGGAATAAACCTTTACTGAGGTAAATAATGTGGGCATTAACCCTACAAAAACTGTCCTCTTAATTCTCATGCACAAAACCAAATGTTTTTTTACTTACTCTAAATTAAAAAATTATAACTATTTAATATAATCTGCGCTATTAGTTACTACCATGAATTATCTGTACTCTGTAGCAGTATTTTTTTCTATAACACTTATTTCAATATAAATGTAAATAAAGACAAATACAATTTTAGTGTTTAGATAAAAGATTATTATATACAGTGTTGCATATTTTCTTTAAAAGATATTTTTTTCTTGTTTAGTGGTTAATCTGCCGTCAGGTCGATTTTGGTTTGTTTACATTTTTTGAAATTACATTGCTTTAATAGGGAGTGTCAGGGCTATGGTTTGTGTAACAATATTTTTTATTTCAATTTCATTTCATTTTTACCAGTTAATAAACTTTCAAATATATTAATAACATACGAGTACATTATTCTAATGATTTATTTTCATCCTTTGTAGATATAAATTGTATAAAAACTAAATGTGATAGAAACAAATTGAATTCAGATTTGAATTTGCCGTGTAAATCTTTATAAGAGTAAGATATTATTATACAAACAACAAAAATATATATACGAGTATATTTCGCAGGACTGTGTAATCCATACTTTAGTCATCTTTCTACACCTCATTTAAAAGTATTTGTGTTCACTGATATTCCTCACATGCTAAAACTTATTCGTAATCACTTACTGGACAACAGTTTTAAGTTAATGGATGGAACTATAATTAATAAAAAACCATTAGAAATTCAATTAAGTGATTTAAAGCCTGGTTGGAAACTTACCAAACAATTATTAGATGTCAAAAGACAAAATGTAGCAATAGCAACAAAATGATTGTCATGGAAATACATCAAAATCACTTTTATGGGCAGGAGATAGAAAATTACTTGGTGATATTTCTTATAAACCATTATCAATATTAATTGAATTAATCAATGAATGGTTTGATATACATAATTCTAAAGCACAGTATGGTGTTCATCAAGGTGTCAATGCATATGGTACAAATCTTGATAAACAAAGCAACGCGCTAAATAGTATGAGTGAGGTGTTTAAAGAGCTCAGAGTGAAAACACATACATCATTTCAAAAAGGATTATTATTGAGTATTGCATCATTAAAAAGTATATTGCCCTATTTACTAAATAAATATAACAATAAATTTAAAATTGAATATTTAATAACAAGAAGATTCAATCAAGATATAATTGAAATTTTTTTTTCTTACATAAGACGTATGGGTTATACTTATGATCATCCTCCACTTTTAGAATTTGCTAATAGACTTAGAAAATATATTCTTAGCAATTTAAAAATTTATTTTTCCAAGAGATAATGAATAAATCCTTGTGGGACAATCTGATCATATATTTAAATATATTATAATTATTTATTTTTATATAAAGATTATATATAATATATTATATATAATATATTATATATAATAATAATAGGATATTACATAATAGTATGTAGTTTAGTCTTTAGTGCAAATCCCAATAGGTAATTACTGTTCGTTCCGATATGCATTTTTGAACACGTGTAATTTTACGTATGAGTCTCCAATACTTGGGATAAAATGTTATCTCAAGTCCGTTGAATTTTATTAGATTTTGATCATTTATACAGGTAATTGTTATAATCAGGGCTAGGATTTGTACGCAACAGCATGTTTTTTTTGCAACGTCCAAATAAAGTTGTAGTCAGTAATGTGCACGATTTATATGATCCTTATTTAAATGATGCAACTTTTATTTTGCATATTTTCATATGAACGTAATAATTGTATTTCAGTTTATAATAATTTTACAGAGTAACATAAATATGATGTTAATGCCATCAAAAGATAACTATTAGTTTGAGTAGTTATATAAAATATAAGATAAATCAGATAAGATGTAATTTATATGGGTACCTATTACCGCACGTATTCTAACTTTAGTTTTACAAAAAAATAAAGGATTTAAAACTCTTCAAACAATAAGTTATATTATATTACATGGTGAAGGAATAGAAGATAATTTCAACAATAATTTAACTCTTGATCAAATTTCTTTATTCAAATATGCACAAGTTACATCGTGTGACGTCGAAAGAAGCTTCAGCCAATATAAATCAATACTACGATCCAATCGTAGATCATTTATTTTTGAAAATTTAAAAAAATATGTAGTCGTTACATGTAATAATTCTGTCGAAAATAAAATTTAAATTTAATAATAATTATTGTTAATTAAAATAAATAAATAAATCAAAAATTTTCTGTGTCTATAAAATAATAAAGTGCATATTTTTGCATATTTTTTTTTTAAGAAAAATGCATATTTCATTTTTTTATTAGCATAAAAATCCTAGCCCTGGTTATAATTAACGTTAAATTTTTTAAAAATAATAAATTTTAATATTTTTTAATACCTATGTAATATGCAAAATCACGATTATTAAATACTAGTATACTACAGTAGTCATTAAAATTTGGTGTTATAATTATTAATTTGGCCAATAAATAGTACATCATAAATTCATAACGTACTAAAATTGTTATAGATATATCGCGGCATCGATATTTGGTCTAAATTTTATCGTGGTATCGACATACCTATCGGTAGTGGACGACATTTTGCCATCCCTAGGCGTAATATTGCCGTAATGACGTTTTACACAAAAACGTCCTACGTCTCTAGTCGAGAAAATAATTACGAACGCGATCGAATCTATATATCATATTATAAACCAGTTGGCAGTGAACATCTAACACGTACTTACACGTGAACGAACGACCGTTGTTTAGTACGGACGTTTTAGATCGTTCGAAACACGACGTTTCGTGTAATATTATTATATTGTAATTATTATGTGTAATTAACAATGTTTCAGTCCAAATCGAAGAAATAACACTACGTAATTAGATAGATCTGAAGTTCGATTACCGGTAAATACAAATTGGTTAATAATATTAACCATTAGACGTTACAACTATGTCAAAATCTTTATTAATTACATTAATATTATTACACGAACGTTAAAAAAATTCTCGGCGCTTTAATCGGACATTCTTGTCGCTGTGATTTACACCATCGACGTTATCGATTGATATCGTCGTATTGTTGACGTGACGTTTTGGCCGGTCGGTCGGTCGCTCGGACACGAACACGCCATTGTTTTTTTTGCAAACGCCATTAAACGACAATTATAATTCTGTACGACGAAATTATCTGATTTGCTTCGTCCTCGGCCGGCGAAATAACAGACGTTTCGCAAATATTTTACGACCAATTGATCGATTTATCGATCGAGAGCATCAGAATAAAATTAAAAATGACTCGGCCACATCCGAACGCCATTCGTGTAGCGTCAGGGAGTCGGAAAAATGACGGGCGACATCCAAACTTCCAACCGTCTCGGACGTACAAAATGAAATGACGCGTATAAGCAAACCGTATATTGCTAGAGACCCATACATAGATATAGGAAAAACACCCATACTTAAATAGCGAGCTCCGATTGGCTGTAATTCAAATGAGATAACAATTTCGCTATCGATTATCTGTTATAGGTGGTTGTGTACGTGTTGTTTAGTCGGCGTGATCAGTGCACTTATATTATAATAATAGTGCCGAAAATATTAGTCACGAGGACAATCACTAGTAGCGTTGCGTCGTTACCATAGAGTAAATAAATCATTTCCGCTAAAATCGATTTCAATATTCTATGGCCTATGTTTATTTTTTGTCTTTTTACCCTTTATTTTATTCATTACAATTAATTATTCACTGTTTTCAACAATGCCATCAAAAAATTGTGTAGTAAAAAATTGTAAAAATTCAAATAATTATATTCTTCATCGATACAATAAAAATACAATTTATACAATTTTCAAAGTATAATCAAATAATTTCTTAAATTGCATACTCTGTAATTTCATCACGTTTATTTACATTGTTGCAGGAAACTGTAGTATCGTTAATAACTGTTAATGTATCAAGCTATACATAAAAATTATAAACATATTGATTAATTTATATATATATTAGATTAATGTTTTTATAATGTTAGATTTATATAATTTAAATACCTACTTTACTTTTTGCGGCTTTATTCTTAAGCATACATCTATTTTAGGAATTCCTGAATTATTTTCCAATAATATTTAGTGTTTTCCAAATTATTACTGTTTGATACTTATTAGGATTATACTGTTCAACAATTCTGTTCGGTCTTAAAATTTCATGAAGTGAAACATTGCAAAACTCTTGAAATTCTCTGAATTGACTTATTCTTTTGCTGCTAGACTTGAAGTAGTTAAAAATATATCGAGCCAAGTCTTCACATGCCCTGGGTAGAGTTTTGCAGGCTGCACTTGAACATAGGTGCAAGGAATGACATATACATTTCTGTATATAGAGACCTACATTTATTTGACAAAAAAAATCACCTATGTAATCTTATATATTATATTATATTCATATAGGTGCATAATAAATGCATAGGTACATAAAATGATATAACACATATGATAAGCATAATGTTTGTATGTTTATGTAGGTATGTATTATATACATATACATTAATTAACTGGCATATGTTCTTTAAACCTTGATGAAACTGAATTCCACGCACCCATCATAGAGTTGCAACCATCAGATGCAAATCCTGCACAAAACAAATGATCGTTAAATAAATTAGATATTAATATTTATTTTTATAACAAAATTATAAAATATCTATTTCAATATATTTAAATAAATAAAAATTATTATTTTTAGTCTTATAAGTGTATTTAATTGTATAAAAAAATATTTTCATTTTTTACTTATGACTTACCAATTATGTTATCCAATGGAATTTCTGATTCATTAAATGCTTTAAGAAGTTCATCAAATATCTTCTCAGCAGTTGCACCTTCATTTGCACTTTTTGAATCAGTAAATAGTTGTACAAGTTTGAAGAACTTGGTTTGAAACTTATCATTAGATACATCGAAAATTGTCACGCATTTACAGTGCCGCAACTAGAATTCTTGGGGCCCAGGACATAATCAATTGATGGGCCCCTCAAAATTATATGTAATATTTTTTCATATGCTCATAACTCATAAGTTATACAAAGGTGTTAATTGTGATTTTTTAAGAAGTCAAAAAATCTTATGTAAAGAAGACTTAGTACTTACCTACCATTCAGTGTGTTGTTTAATATAAGAATATAACTAACTCTATTAGTGTTTTTTTGATTACAAATTATATTATTAATTATAAACAGTTGACATAAAATATGGGTCCCTATATATATATATATTATATATAACATGCATATCATATTCATATATTACCCATGTAATACTTGTATATTTGTTTCATTTATTTAAATTCACTATATAATTGACATTGCATATAATAAAAAAATTAAGTATGGAAATTCATCTTTCTTGCTTTTAAATTAGCAAAATTATATATAGTCTGGTCCAAATTTATTTCAGATGTATGGCGTGGTTCAATGTTTAGTATAGCTATATTTGTCAGATGATATTGTGCCATTGAATTTTTAAAAATTTCTTTATGAGTTTTAATTTGGAGAAACTTCTTTCAGCAGTAGCAACTGTAATTGGTAATATTAAGAATAACATGCAGGATCCTAATACTTCAGAGTAACTAATAGAAAAATTATTTTCAAGAATAAATGTTGCAAGTTCACCAATTGTTTTTAAATTTAAATCCGATGATATGCGATAGGCGGATAGGCCGATAGTCAGGCCCTCAACCAACTCCAAGAAGCCCTTTTACCGGGGCATTGCCCCGGCTGCCCCTGCGGTTTTTGCGGCACTGCGCATATACATAATGTTTTTACACACCCAACATCTGTGCTTTCATCTATGATGACACTAAAATAGGTTGATTTAAGAATGTTGGCTATTTCCTCACTATGACTTTTTCCAATAACATTTTTCACAATGGATGTGGCTTTGGTACGGCCAAGATTAATAATACCACTTGCAATTATTGAATCGTCAAAAGCTACCTTACATACTGCAGTTATGTGGTCTATAACATTAAAAGATAAGTTGTGTTCACTTAAAACGCCACATAGTAGTAATTCAGCTTTCTTAATTTTCTGTTTCATTTCATTTCAAATTGAATTTGAATATTGTTTAGGTAGTGGAAAACCAGTCTTGTTCACTTAGAGAACTCATAAAAACCAACTTGTTTAGCCTTTTACCTGTTAGTCTGTTTCGTTTTTTGTTTAGAGTTTGGCCCGTTTTAAAAATAGACGTTCCGAAGAAACCGATGTAGCAATGATTGATAGTTTTGGTCGAGTAATTTCATACAAATTAGGATGCATTGATTTTATAACATCCCAGGCTTCAAGCGGATTTGTTTTAATGGCTACCACGGGTTTGTTTAAGAAATCATTTAATTAATAATTATAAAAACAAAATAAAGTCAAAATTATTATTGTGGAAATGTATAGTGTTGGCTTAAGAAAATATATAATAGGTAGCTTTACTTCTTGATCTATTGCAGCAGTACGGTGATGAATTTGTATTGATGCTACCGGGGTATGATAAGTCATATGATTGATTGTTCGCAGTACTTGGTTCAACAGTTGATTGTATATTTTGTATAGTGGATAACAATTTTTTTATTTTTCCAATATATTTTTGTCATTTTACAGGATTTGAAAGTGAAGATTTTGAAATCTGAATCTGAAGCAAAGTCAAATAAAAAAAAAAAAAAAATGTATACACACGCTAATTGCATGCGCTAATTGACATAGTTATTGTTACCTGGGGTCTAATAATATGCTAATTGGAACATCATTAAAGGCCATTTTTACAACCGTAGTTTAAACAAGGTTCAGAGTTTAAACCTAGTTCAACCAAAAAATGTGTATTACAACTCAACTAAACCGTGGTTTAACCGTGGTTCACTTGATCCACCGAAATCGGTGAGTTAAGCTAAGATCAAAAATGACTACTGATAACTAGATAGACTGATAAGATGAATAAACTGATTAGCTGTTCATTAAAATATTAAAATTATAGTTTTAACTTTTTATTTTTGAACCATATTGCCATTTGCCATGTCTGAACTTAAAACAACCCCTTAATTCAGCCTGAAAGAAGAAGAACTGCTTCTGCTTCTTGTAAAGAAGTACAAAAATATATTGGGGTGCAAGATTTCTGATAATATCCATAATAGGTATTATATTCTGTTAAGTTCAAATGCACCTTTTTTTTTCCTGTAGGCAAAAAAATGATACATGGATGAAAGTGGAAAATGAATTTAATACTAATGCTGAAATTGTTCACTGTACCACAATAGTATTAAAAAATAAATATTCTAACCTTAAAAAAAGATTATTGAAAAAATTGGAGATGAAAATGATGACATTAAAGGTACTGGTGGTGGACCATATGTTGAAATTATTTTTGATCATAATGACAAAGTAATAAAGGACATAATAGGTGACAAAAGATTGGGCTTACAGTGTTCATTGTATGATGACAATGGTAAGTATTACTTTTACCCTTTTACAGGTCAAATGGGGGTATAATAAAAGTTACTTTTTTATAAAAAATGAACTTTTCAACTTAATTTTTGAGAATGTTCCAAAATCCCGACACCTAATATATCCCAAATTAAAGCTTATGTTATGTACTTAATTTTGGTAATAAATTTATTGTCCTCAAGACTTGTCTTCATACTTTAAATTGTTTCAATTAATGCGTTTTTTATGATAGTCATTTTAACCAGATGTCACTTTACCCTTTTTAAATTGTATAATAAGCATCCCTCTCCAAAAGTTCAAAACAAAAACATGATTAGAATTTAAAAAAATAAAAATCTAACACCCCTAAGCATATTTACTTAATAAACATATTCCTTATATGTATGTAGCACCAAAACATTGTCTAACAAATTGGTGGAAGATAAACTTTTTGCCCATCGAATTTCAAAACACTTTCTATACGAAGCTTGTGGTCTACTTCATTTAATGAATCGTCTTGAGACTACATTTATGTCAATATTTTGGAGAGATATTCAACAGAGGTTCAATTAATATTGATATTTGTACTGTATGTCTATATGTGAACAATATGACGCGTTGATAAAGTATTTTTCAAATCTTCATATTGATATGTTTCAACATTATCATTATAGAGAAGATGAAAATACCTATACAAACGAAATTACTTTAACTGGTGTATTAGAGTTTAAAGTCATTACATATTATATAATATGTGATAATATTATTAAAGAACTAAAAAATAGAAAATTTTCTCATCGTTTTTTTTACCGCTTAAAGTACCAACTACATCCACTTTCCGACCGGAAACATATGCTATTCGTAAAAAAGGAGCATTATTAAATATAAATATAAAAGTGTCTACAAAATAAAAAAAATAAATAAATAATCACACATCATTGTAAACCCCCAATACATTCTTCGCTTCGCTCAGAATATAAAATAGATAAATACGAATCATTGTTATTATGATTATAATTATAACATAAAATTATTACAAATAATAAATGTTCATAATTTAATTTGTATTGATGTGATATATGTGGCTGCTTATTTTGGCACAGTTTTGCAATGTCGTGTTTTATTTTTGGTAATTGTAGTCGGAGATCAGGTTTAGCGTTGAGGCGATTGCGATATTTGGTTTAATTGCAGTGATAATGACAATCCTGACTCGCATAAGTAACTAGAAGCAAAATGTAATAATAATGTTTTTGCTTTCTTGCTTAAACCTTCATAATTTTTGTCTTTCAAACTTAATCAAAATTCGGAATACGAATTGCGGTTGAAGGAAAATTTTAATGTTAAGTCAAAAGTTAAATCGATCCAATATCAATCCGTACCCTGGCCCATCAAAAATACATTAGAATAAATATTAAATACAATAATATTAAAGATACAAAAATATGTTTTGCGATCAGAAAATCTAAAAATATCGCTAAGTACCTATCTGATCAGTTTAAAAATTACTTATTAGTTAAAATACGGTTCAACCACAAAATGTAATTTAAATACAAATACTATTTTGACGTATTACAAATAATTAAGTATACTTTAGTCTTTAATACATAATCAATGTTCGAAATTTGTATTACAATATCACATATTAGTATATTTCCTACATATTTCAAATAATAATTTATAATAAAATTATCAAATGACAACAATTATTGTTATAAATTTGTATTATATGTATGCTACCATACATTATTATCATAAGGTTATGACTATGCCATGGACTAAGATGTCCATAAAAAAATAAGTATGTCTGTGTTATATGTCCATATCCTATATAACTGCTATTAAACTAAAATGTTTGTATACATAATAATAGAACTGTAATTGAATTCATGTATAAAACTAATAATTAATATTATGCTTAATTAAAATATTTAAAATAGTATTTAAAATAATTTTGTATTCTAAAAGTATTCAGAATATCAAAAAGTATTATAATATTTAATGTGTACTCCTATGTAGGTACCTATATATCCAGTAATTTAAAACAAATTTCAAAAGCTATTCAAAACATTGCTAAACCGAATAAATATAATTTCAACTACTTTAAGATTTG
>JAIUCT010000012.1:33281-52065 GCA_021307375.1 Tetraneura akinire | reverse complement strand
TTGACATCTTGAAAAGTACCTTAAAATCCTCCAACTTGAAAGATAAGGTTCCATGATCCCAACTCTTTAAAATATCAATTATGCTACACTGATAATGCGTAGCTAATGGCCTATCAACTAGGCATTCATTCGACTTTTTGCAAAAAGACTCGATGTCCCAGTTCGCCATTCTTCCGCCGCGCTTCCAATTCAGCAGCATCGTGAAGATCTTGCGTACTTGTGCAAACATCCCCTCATCCCATGAACATAAATATCTAAATATTTAGATATGAATATCTAAAAATGTTACGAATATTATACTATTTAAATAGTATTTTAAAACTCCAATTTATAACTTACAGTTGAACATCCTCATTATTAATAACTTGTGCTGGAACATTTTCTAATGCACACCTTTCTCGGATCCTATTAAAGAATGCCCGGACTTCACCATCATATCTCGGTTGAGGTCAGGGCCGGATTTACCTAAAATGCGCCCCTAGGCTAATAAATAACAAGTGCCCCTTTAATACTTAATTTTTTATTAGAATTAGATGGTAAAACATTAAAAAAATAATCGAGCTTTTTCATTTTTATTATGTTTATCGTCTTTTTTTTTTGTAATTTTCTTCTTTGTGCACCACTTAATTTATTATTTGACATTATATATAATTTTTAAAGAGCACCTGTATACAAAACTATAATCAACAGACTAATGAGTAATAAGCATAACCAGTCACCAGTATTGAAAATATTATAAATACATAATAATATCATCGTATACATATAAATACATTTATAAGGGTATTTTAACGAACAGTATTATTTTATTATGGAATGTTCATATAATATTAATTTGGCTATTCCAGGCAATTTTTATAATAACATAATATCGAACAACTTCCTAATATATAAAAATAAACATTATTTTATTCTTAATATCTGTAATTTAATATTATCATTAATTATAAATTATAAATACTATTTATATAGGTATTTACAAATTATAAATTTATAATCAATGATATATTGATATTATGTAACTATATCTAATGTCCAATAATATTTTTGTATATGTATAAATTATTAAATTTCATTTTAGTAGATGTAGTAGAATAGTAGATAGTGGCGGGGTATTTTTTCTATTCTCGATAGTGTTTATATTATACGCGTCATGTACAAAAAAAAAAAAGCAGACATCATTATACGAATAGTACATAAAATGAAAAGTCCTGTCGGCCCGGTGCCCCTTACTGACGTGGCGCCCCTAGGCTATAGCCTAGGTAGCCTACTCCTAAATCCGGCCCTGGTTGAGGTTGATGGTTATGTGGATGCTGTGGCAGAACAACCATACCTGCTCCTAGCACATTTAAGGTATCTAAATTAAAAATAATTATATACAGATCTCAAAAACGTATTTAGAAAACACAGGATATCTAGTATTAAATAACTCACAGAAAATATTGTTTATTAATAATATTATTAATATGTACAATTCAGTATAAAATGATATGTTGGAGATAATATTTTCATTTATAAAAATATTATATTATAGTCTACTTTATAAATATATATATTCTGTCTGTGTTATACTTTGTAACATCAAATCTGTGGTGTTTCCAGAATTTTTTCTACCAGAAAAAACGCTTACATACATACATAAAAAAATAAAAAATATTCACACATTGTAAAACCAATACAATCTTTGCTCCGCTCAGAATATAAAATATTCATCAGTATTCAAAATAATAGGTATTATAATTAAAATTAAAAAAATCTTTATTTATAATTATTTAAAATGAGTATATTTTATAAATTGAAATTAAATTATTATGATATTAATAATTAATACGAGATTAGGTCTTACCTGCCATATCGAAAGGTTTCAAAATTTTTTTAAAAAAAATCGCTAAATATTAAAAAACGAAAATTCGCTGGTATATAAACGCTATTAATTAATCGCTTAAGATATATATCCTCGCACGGAAAGAACCTCAAACGAAATTAAATAGTACGAAAATATGTCGATACCTTGATGGCCCAATAATTTTATCCTATTATAAAATAATATAGAATTAAAACCACTCCTACTATAAAGTAATCTTTAAGAAATGTGGAAATGGAATCCATAATTTGGAATAAGGTAACAATCTTATCGCTTTTTTTGCAACAATAAAAACCAGAACACTACGAAGTATACCTGTCTACGTCTACCTACCCATAAAGTAGGTATTCAAATAATAGTAACGAATATGCCGATATTATAATACAAATAAATATATCGTGTGAACATTTTACTAAAATACCGTTCTTTATAATTTTAAAAATCTCGAACAAAAACAGAATTGAATTCTTTAGAAAGTCTACTTTAGATTGACTTTCCCACTTTTTAAATTCTTTATCCTAAATTCTTCAAAAATACAAATTAATTTACGACAAAAATTCGTAGGTACAACGACTACAACGAACACAATCGCACTGGCGAAACACGGCATCACCGACAATATAGGCTGACATCTATATCAATAACGTATTATTATTAATATTATTGTAGGTATAATTTGTCGAAGTTATCGTATCTGAGTGATTGACGGCTAGTTAAAGTTATCTTAATTGATTTGATAATCGGCCGGTCGAATTATCGAGCAATATTTATAGAATATATCGTCTGTGGTCGCGTGCATTTTATGTAGTATGAGTTCGAATACATGCATTTTAGTTAAAACTAGTTTTTACTGACTTATTTGAACCTGCGGTTAATTTCTAGTTTTTAACTAGTTAAAACCAGAATTGACTAAACGGTTTGTGTAAATTAGTTTTCACTAGTTAAAACTAGTTTTGACAGATTTCGGGTTTTAATTGTAACATATATATATATATATATATATATATAATATATATATATTTAGCCATCTAGCAACAATATCTTGTACAAGTAATTGGGCATCACATATAGTTTGGATCTCATTACAGAAATGTAAATTAAGACTGTCAACTGTTAAAAGTCAACATATAGACACAACCACAATGCAGAATGGCCAACTAATAGAATATTAAAAAAAGCACAAAACAAATTCACACGTTCATATTCTTATTTTAGATATATCATACAACATTTACATTTCTGTAATGAGATCCAAACGATATGTGATGGCAATTACGTATACAAGATATTGTTGCTAGATTGCCTGGAAGTACGCATGATGCAAATATTTTTCGGAATTTAAACATTAAAAAAAGGTTTGATAATAGAGAATTTAACAATTGTATGTTAGTTGGTGACAATGGTTACGCTGTGCAACGTTATGTCATAACACCTCTGTTGAATCCACTTACTGCGGTTGAAACTCTTTAATGAGTCACAAATAGGAACGTACACGAAATCCTATTGAACGTTCATGTGGTGTCTGGAAACGCAGATTTCCAATTTTAAGTTTCGGTATAAATATTAAAAACTTAAATAAAGTCCAAGCAATTATAGTGGCAACTGCAGTGCTTCATAACATTGCTAGACAGTTTGGCAATAATGAACTTAGTGTAACAAATGAAGAGGAACATTTGGTAAATCTAACCTTAGTTGATCCACAACCAGGTAATGTCAATGAAGGGGGAAATCGATCAGTGCATAGAAAACGTTTTTTAAACTATTTTTCTACTGTAGAATAAAAAATTACACTTATAATAAATGTATTTATAATTATTGTATATATTTTATAAAATAAATTTTTAATAAATTCTAAATGATAATAAGACTTGTATGTATTTTTTTCACAACAATCTATAGGTACTTCATCTAATTACATAATTAATATATATATATATAAATAACAAATACAGAAAAATATGCATAACAAAAAAAAATAAAAATCATGTTAAATATTTACAATTGTATAGAAAATTAAAAAATATAGATACATTTAACAATTACAGAGTTTAAAGATGCGTGCAGATTTACAGATCTTTCAATAACAAAGATTTTTGAATTTTTAATAATTCTGTTTCCACCTTGTATTTTGCCATTTTAACTACATGTTCTTCAGTTTGATATTTTATACGATTTTCAATTTCTTTTTTGAGTAAGTCTTCTCTTTCTAATTTTTTCTCCCAACATTCCTGATTACATTCAAGTTGATTTTTCTCAAATTCACTCTTTCAGTTGGTCAAGGTAACTTTATCTTTACCCCATAATGTTAACTTATCTTGCAATGCTTTACGTTTCTTGGTATGACCATAAATATGTTAAAGAATTAAATATATTTTATTCAAATGATAATATAATATTACATTTACTAACTTTTATTATTGGCGATCTCATCAGAAGTCTATATTTAAGTTTAAGGCATTTGCTTTTGGTTGCCTTAACATAGATGGTGTATACTTGGCCCAAGATTCTGAAAGATATATCAGTTAAGTGTTAATCAATAATTTAAATAAATATAAAATTATATCCATAGCCATAGGCGCGACTAGGTTGAACATTTTGGGGGGCTAAAGTCCCAAATAATTATATTTATAATATATTATCAAATACGCCTATTAAAGTGCATTAAATTTTTGCCATACCATTTGTTGTATCATTAACTCTTTCAGTTTTAAAACTTGCTACTTTTTCTTCTTCTTTCTGATCTTATATATACTCAATTAAAGCTTGGTCCTCTATAATTAAATTTGTTATAAATAATATTTTTTTAAATATATCAATTAATAAAAATATACCATTTTCTGCAAATATGTTAGACTCTATATCGATATCTTTTGTGCCAATTACAAAGACTTCTTTATCTAACTGATTATTCCTATTTTCAACTGAAAAGGAAATTAATATTATATTTTTATACGATTTTAAATAAACCGTTTAGTTTTGATTAATTTATAATTTGGATTATATTGAATATTTACCTGTATCACTACACCAACTTTGATTTTGTAACTCTTCTACCAATTTGAGACAAAATTTTCTCATCAATAGAAGACATTTCTAAAACTTTAGAAGCTCCCCCGACTGTGCTTGTTAATGAAGTTCTATTCATAGTTTGTTTTTTCTGAGCTCTTCTCATCATGTCTTCAAATTTGCATTTGAGAGCACTTGATGATCTGAAACACACAATAGATTCTGACATTGTATTATTAAATTCATCTTCAATCTTTCTCCAATATTCTTTTTTCTTCCTGTAACATTTTTTTTTTTTGCCATTAGAGAAAAATAAAACTTTTCTCAAATGTATAAGACGCTTGAAACTAAAAAATATGCAATTGGTTGTTTCCAATTTTCATTTATACCCCTAAGCTGCATATAAGTGCATACTTTGCGACTTTATAAGTTTTACGATAGTTTGTTGTATTAAATCCCATTATTTTATCTTTTTTTTATTAATATAAATTAGTTTTTAAAGACATTTCGTCAGCACAAAGTATATATTGTAATGCTTCAGGGGTATAACTCTTAGTTTTAAAATTAATAAAATTAAATAAAAAATCATTTAAACTTTTAAATTTTGAATTTTTACGTGTAAGAGTTCTTATATTTGTGAAAGATAAATTTTTTTTTTAAAAATTAACTTTTGGACCTACAAAATATATAGTTAAGGCGGCTCTCCGTAGAGAATATTTACGGCGAAATAGACCTAAACGAGTTCCAACGAATTGGCTTTAGTTTTACTTAAAAAACAATTCTGAAAACAATTTTATATTTGTAAAAAACTCTATTTTGGATCATACGAATTACATTATTAAGAATTTTTTTTAAATCGTACATTTCCAAAAATAAAATTTTCAAAAACGTTAATATTTTATAAAAAGTAAAATATAGATTTATTGTTATAATATTAATAAAATTAAAAATTGGCTTCGTACGATCCAAAATAGATTTCATTATAAATTTAAATCTGTCCTTAAAATTATTTTCGAAAAAAAGCATAAGTCTATAAATTGGAACTAGTTCATACTCTGTTCCAAAAGAGAAGACACGGGTTCTGCGCATATCGAATGACGGCCGATCATTTCCGATCATTGCCGACGATGTATACACCGTAATTAAAATGCGAAAATGCGGCACACAATAGCCCAATAGCCGTGTGCACTTGCACGGTTATCAGGTGACAGGTTATACGTATATTCGCCAAGTGTCATTGATTTCAACAATCCAAGCGCGCCGTATAATGGTTTTTAACGATGCAGCTGGGTGTCAGAGGTCGCTGGTGAGCATACCTGCATTTATCGGAGTAGGTGGGGAATGCGCGCCGCCGAAAGAAAACTGGTCACCGCTTCGTGTCTTCTCTTTCGAACAGATTATAGGTCTTTTCAATACAAAAATTATGAGTGTAATAATATTTACAATAAATAATTTGACATGTGCATGCGAGTGCGAATCTAACCCCGCATGCTATATCACGCAATCATACATTGTTGTTACACACACGTACACGAAACGTCATTAAATCAATTAAATTATTGCCTATATATTACTCCTTAAATATTCACTACGGAGAGCCGCCTTAATGCTAATTATTTGATTTCATTTGAATATCTAAAGCCAGCTGGGTTTTTTTCTTTATGCATTTTATGACATTTTATAAGTAAAATTAAATTTGGAGACAAAAATATTTCACAGTGTTTTAAAAAGATTCTACCGAGTTGTTATCTAAATCATAAAGTTTTTTTTCTAAAGCCCTGATTTCTTCTTTAGTTTGTCGTAACTCTTTTCTCAACTCCATTTTTCTTGGTGTTTGGTGACTTGAATGTAATGGAGTTTGACAAGATGAAGTTGATGAATCATATTTGTATTCAACCTAAGGAAATGTTAGCTATAACACTAAGGTAAGTAAACATTTTTTTTTTATTACAATTCGTTTATTGAATAAAAATAACATAACAACTTTATACTTTATAGTATTTAAGTAAAAAAAATATTAGTTAAAAAAAATAACATTAAGCTTCTCGCATAATTAAATTTTTTAATTTAAATTTGTATAATTTTAAAAGTATATTATATTTAGTTGAAAAGGGTTGAAAAATCTATTGAACTATAAGAAGATGAAGTTGATTGGGATGGAGAAATATTATATAATTGTCGATTTATCATTGTAGTAGTGTTTGAAGTGGAAGGTTGATTAAAATTTTGGCAATACTGGATGTCAGATTGTGGAGCTTGATGACTTACAGGTATCATGTAGGTATATGGTTGACTAATTGATGGAGGATTGGACGTAAATTTAGGAAACGATGGTAAAGAAACTCTTCGTTTTTTATCGTTTATTTGCGTAATAAGTTGTAATACCCCCATTTGGAATTTCAAAACTTCGTTTTCGTCAAACTTTTCTAATGATGGCATTACTCCATGAAAAAAGGATAAATGTATGTTTGGCTTACGTCTTTTTGAGCTAGAACCCAAATCATGACCGAGGATTTACAATCAGAAAATTCATTACGCGGAGATTTATCAGCCAATAATATTCGACAAACATTATGCGACTATTTTTTAAACGTTGTAGCAGTCCCATGGCAAACATTATAAATATAAATAAATGTATTATAATTTAAAATTATAATTAAATAAAATATAACTCACCAAATTCATTTTGCTCTGTATTTTGTGAATTATTAAAATTTGATTTTAATTCAATACAAACTTCTTGCCAGGCACTCCTAGTTCCATATCTATCTTTGTACTGATCTAAGGACTTATCCCATAAGATAGGTCTGCATTCAACAGCGGAAATTAACATTTCTGTGTCAATATCCATTATTAATATATTTTTTTTTTATATGAGTATATAATATAAAGACTGCAATTATACACCTCTAGCTTTTACAATGGACGGTAAACGACTAAAAGCCGTGTAATGTGAACACGTGTGCTTAGTCACGTAGACCACTGATAAGACGACGACGGCACGGTTAAACATAGCTAAACATAGTTCAGTACATTTATTGAATGTTAATGTTCCCTCAGATAACAAAATTTTCCTAATATTATTATCTCTTATACCCCAAATTATTTCATCTCTTAAAGAATCAAACATTGACGTGCCAATGTTCCGACATTGTTGTTAGAAGTGTTATAAACTGAATTACTAAAACTTAACTAGTTCCTTAAACTTATATCTCTCAGTAATCACGTTAGGTTTAGGATTAATTTATTCACACAACATATTCTTAATGTCTTCATATTTCTTTTCACTGGGTTTCATAGGAGTATATAAGTCTCTAACTAAAGAATAACCATCGTTACCTAAAAGCGTCAAAAATAACATGTCCTTCTTATGAGTGTTAACCTCGTTCAACAAAACATACAATTTTAAACGTTCAATCCATGCATTGAAATCGTCTTCCTTTAATTTTAATTTGGATAATTGTCCTAATTGCTGCATTTTCGTCGCCAATTTTGTAGTATTTTCATCCGTTGCGTGGGCCATTTAATTATTATAATAATGAAATACACATAATTTTATAAATTACTAATATGAACAGTTGAGCACATTAACGCACATGATCACTCATTTTATTAATACAAAAAACCATATCATACAATCTATACATATATAAACCATACAACATGGAATATAAAATATTATCATGGAATACATTACACAAGGCTTAAACGCGGTAACGATAATACTCTTTTAATAGGGATACCCGCGATTTCGAAGCAATTAGTCTTATCTCGGTTTCTTCTGTTGTGTACGTTATTCTCAAATACATACAAGCACAATAGGCTTCTATTGATGTATCGGAAAATCCCTGAACTTGTAATTCCGTAATATTTTTTCTTAACTCCTCTTTCAGACCCGACTTTTTGTTTCGCCAAAAAATTTTTTTTCATTTTCTATATCATTATATACTATCTAAATAGACCACAAAACGAGTTTCGAATTTTTGGCATCAATTTTCGCGGAGGTTTTGCAATGTACAATGGAATGTACTCTAAGACTCGGCGATAAGAAATTTCATAATTTTACACAATCTTATATAACAAATAAAAACATTACAACCTGAATAAAAACTGAAATTTAAATTTATTTTAAAATAAATTATTGAACTTTTTATTATAAAAACAAGTTTTAAAACTTTATATACCATTAATTAATATAACAATAAATATTAAAAACTTAGTCGTAAAACTTTTCAAAACAATTTGTTTTTGTTGTGAAATATAAATGAACATTACATTTTCTGCACATACCGTATGTACTTCTTTTGGCACATCCTTTCTATTTGCAATGTGTAGCCTCTTTCTTTGTATCGTATTTAGGCATGTGGCCAATCGTGTCTTGCTGCACAGACGTTGGTGGACGGATGTCAACTAGTCTAAATTTTTGAGGTGGTGAAGGAAATATGGGCGATAATGAAGTTAAAAGACGCCCTTTTTTCTTTGTGCAAGGTGATTTTGCTTTCCCAATATTAATTAATTCGGTCGCCAATTTCATGCGAAAATTTTGAAGATCCATGGTTTCCTTTACAATAACTTTAATTTAAAATGTAGGTATTCCTTAAAATATAAAAACAAAAAATTAATCACTTACCAATTGGTTTTTAAAATTATGGTCACCAGATATTTTATCTTCAAGTGTATAAAGGTCTATCTCATATTTACTAAACCCGGTCATAAATGAGGTATAAAAAGGCCCTACTCAGGGCCAGCTCTTACGACGATCTCGATAAAACACATGAAAGACCGAGAATAGAAGGTATGTGTCTAGTAGCGGTAAGACCAAAGCTGGGCAAGTTAGTCATTTTTTTCAACTAGTTAAAATTGAGTTATATTAATATAAAAACTAACTAAATTAGATTATAAGTTAGTTTTTGAAATCTTTCAAATTTCTAACTTAGTTAATTAGAAGTTAGTTTTGTGAAAATAGTAACTTAAGTTAGAATAGAAGTTAAAGTTAGTTTTTTATTTTTTTTTTTTAAATTTAAAATTTATTAAAAACATTTAAAGTAATTAATTTAAGTTAATATAAAGCTTTACATAAATTAATTATTTGATATCTATTACTTAAATAATTGGTGCTGATTTATAAATTAAATTGAACAACTGATAAGTTAATTTTTTCAAGTAGATAAATACTATTTAATAAGGAATTCTTGGAAATGAAATGGAAAATGGAACATAGCATGTAGAATAAAAAAAGATAATATATACAAATATGTAATATAAATATAATTTTTTATTCAAAATATTTATTAAATTTTAATAAGAGTGTCTTTTCAAAATTGTCATCGAACATAGAACCACGCCTTTCATCAAATAATTGACCTCCTGCGCTAAAAAGTCTCTCAACGTGAGCACTAGATGGAATACTTGTATTATACTTTATATATAATTTTTGTAATTCTTTTGATAATTGTATTATTGATATATATATTTTATTATATAATGAAAGTAGTATTTATAACCATTAGCTATATAAATATATAACTATATATAAGGTATAATAAATATATACTTATTATAATTATTACCAATAAACAATAATTATTAGTTTTTTGTTTTAGTTAATTAGATATACTATGTACCTACAAATATAAAGAACGTCCCGACAATATAAATTGCCGATAACACCAGCATACCATTATGAAAATTCCCCGAATTAACCACCGATTACGACTGCAGTCGATTTAACACAACTAGTATTGGATATAAATAGACTTTATCTATAGACTATAGGCAATAGGCAGTGGATAACGTGTATAACAAGAAATATAACTAATAATACGAGTATAAAGAATTGATTGGAAATAATATGACAGGAAGAATGATTTTATCGCAAAATTAAAATATAAATAATAAATTATTATTATTAATGAATAATGATCGACACTCCATAGTTTTACCACGGTATATCACGGTTATCTTTAAAAAAACTAGTTATTTATGGTTTTTAACTCGTTTGATTAGATTATTTTACACATTTTAATTCAACTCGTTAAGTTGAAATGTTATTTTGAAGTAAAACTAACTAGTTAGGTTATAAAGTTACTAAATAAGTAACTTTCTAACTTAACATTAACTTTCTAACTAGTTAGTGCCCAGCTTTGGGTAAGACCACACAATAAACACGGGAGTGCAGTTTTCACAAGACCTAGAATGGCAGTCAACTAATCATCATACACTGTAGAAAACTGCATTGATATAATAAGTATAGATCTATATAGATATAGATCGGTTACTGTTAAAGAAAGTTTATGACTTAATCAAGACTTCGGATATTAATCTATCAATATAAGAAGATATAAGATATTGTCAATATATTTGTTCAAATGTTTTAACAAAATAGTTGAGTAAATCATCAGCATTATTGTATGAATGAACAATGATTAGGATATTAGGAGATAAAAGTATATTTATTGATATATTTAAATCTATACAATTTTTATAACAATCAACAGATACTACATTTTTTAATATGATAGGACCAATGTATAACAGAAAAGAGCGAAATTCTGTGGCCTTCCAGTGTGCTATTTCTATTAGTGCTCTGGGTTTTCTAGAAGAGCCACAAGGGAATTCAGATTTGAAACTTATTGACAAATTAGATAATTGATTTATTTTTGAAGATGGAAGGCGTACATTTAATGGTCCTTTTATCCATAATAAAAGAAGTTTTTTCATTACACCAAGAATTACTAAATGCATATAATTGAGAGAGAAAGAAGTAATTACATTTACAATACAAGAAATGTTAGTATTTGATATATGGTGATTAATATCGGTCCGATTAACGTAATTAAAATGAATTATTTTTGATTCCCGTTCAGAAATGTCACGAAATGGAAAACATAGGCGATTATCTTTATATTTACCTTCGATTTTACATCTTGTGCACCTTTGGGGAAAACCCATTATAACCTTTCGTCTTTAAAATGAATGACTTTGTAGGTGTATGACAACAAAAAACTTCAATATTAAACTTATAATGACAATTATAAATTATGATACCATTTAAAACCAGATGTTCAGCTTCAGCTACAGTCTTTTAAATAGTCATTACTATCAAATATGGAGTACTGCCACAGTGCCACTATAATTAGTTTGATACTTTTAACGATCAGCTATATTTATTATTCTAGTAATTTTCGTAATTCCGTATATCAATATTCAGTAATCAGTGCAAAATGTGTTTTACAAATTACTTAATAATAACAATATAAATACAGCCGTTCTAAAATTTTCCAGAGGGGTGACATGTCACAATAATTTTTGGACTTATTGGTGAGTAATATTATTGTGTGTAATGATGATTAATAAGTTATAATCGTTATAGTGCTTTTCTGTCTATTAATAATATAAAATATCATTTAAATAAATGGAACATTATTAATATGTATGAGACATGGAAAATAATGAATATATAGTAATTATAAAGACTTAAGAGGAGTATTAATTAATATTAATAATATTACTCTTTAGAGAACAAATTGACGAAATAGCCTTGTGCGATGTCATACGTGTCGTTAAGGACAGTGTAACGTTACATACTTACATGGACCTTATTATTTAATTATTTAATGTACAGTTTCCAAGTCACCCAAGAGGTGTAAGTACAAGACTCGTTTCTTATTTTAGATTCTGAGCGGGGCGAAGAATATATTGGTTTTACAATGATGTGCGTCTTTTTTTTTATATATATATATTACTACGTTTACATGCACAGCTAAAACCGGTTTAACTCAATTCGTATTAGTTAACTCCCGAAGTTGCATGCATGTAAACAGCTGTTAGTTCGGTTTATCTAGTAGTTAATTCACATTTGAAATGCGCATTGGAAATAACTACGAGTGTACAAAATGCATATAAACGGATCAGTGTACAACAAACGAATTAGGATTGCGGTTGGTAATTGCAATAAGGTATAATAATAGACGTTAGGCTATAATTAATATTTTCATGGTGAAGAAATAATTAGATTATTAATTCGAATTGAGGTAAATCGGTTTAAACTGTGTATGTAAACGGTGCACGTAAACTGGATTGGTGGAAGTGTATTATACTAATACAGTTTTAAGGTAAGTACAAACCAAGCAACACTTTGTTGGCAACATGTTGGACAAAATTTGTTGGATACAGATACATGTTTCTAGATACATGTTATCAACAATGTGGCGTGTCCAAACTAAAATAGTAGTTGTGCGTCAACATAGTCCACATCCGTCTGTTGTTGTCGTTAGTTGAGTGTTGTGTTGTAAAATAAATACCTAAAATGGATCAGACAAATGCTGCTGCTGGTGCTAGTGCTGCATTCATCATAATAGCTAGTCATGGCAATAAAAGAAAAAGAAGATGGTGGCAGAGAAAATTTTTAAAATCTGGTTTGAGTTATGGTGATAACCTTATGTCTGAATTACTTGTAAACGACGGCAGTTCGTTCCATAATTTTGTCAGACTAACCAAATCAGATGTTGAAGAAGAACTTCTTTGTTTGGTAGCTCCTAGAATCTCGAAAAATGATACAAACTACCGTGGCGCTATTCCAAGCAATATATATGATTCAGGTGATTGAGTAAAGAGTTTTACTCCATTTAAGGAGCTTTTACAAGAGAACTGTTCACCATTTGTTAAATCGTTAATATTATAGCAGAAAGAACTGAAGTTTCTTTTCCTAATTCCATATTATCTGATTGATTGTCCTCATGTTCGTCGTTTGTTTCGGAATTATTCGAAAATAGCGAGAAGCGATTTCTTGAGACGTATTGTTTTTTTTTTCGTTTAGCTGCATTTGGTGGAGTAGTTTGTGAATGAGGACGTTTAGTTAATGTAGGGGTGGTGATGCCATCATTCTGGTAGGATTTGTTTGGTGATTTTGGAGAATCATTTGACGCGCTCTGTAAACGATTTTTAGGTATTATTAGAGGTGGAACGGTTTTAGATTTGTTAGACATAATTGCGTGTATAGAGTTGTTATCGCGGGACAGCGTCGATAAGCGTACCGGCCGACTATTGCCGCCGTGTTGCGGTCGTCATCGGGTGTAATGATAATTATATTATTGTTAATGAAACAATTAAATAAATTACCAAAAATGAGTTTGTGGAGGCCTTTTTTGGTGTAGAGTTGCGTAGCCCGGCTGTCTGGAAAGCTTGGACTTTTAGGAATAATTTAGTTTTTTTTTAAAAAAAAGTTGAAGGAAGAACAATAGAGTAATTGAAAAAGATAATTATAACAATCACAGCGCGATGTTTCATTATCAACGGTCACGACCAACTACTTTGAGTTAAAAACTACTCTAGAGATCACATTTTTGCACTATTAGCAAAAATTGACTAAACTATAAATATATTACATAGTAATTAATATTTTCTTTTATAATATATAAATAAAATAATTAGTGTTTACTTAAGTTATCAATACTAGATGTGCGTGACGTTGATGTGCTGCCATCTCCAACAGAATAAACTCCATTAACTATACTTGGATAGCTTGATGCAACAGTTGCTGTTTATCACATTGATGTTGTATCATTACCTTCAGATGACGATGGTGTTTCCAGATTAGACGGAGATGATTTTTTCAATCTAGCAATTAATTTATCCAATTTTTGCACAAATAAATCAACATCAGACTTTTTAACACTTATTGAAGCACCTGGTGTAATATAAGGTTTGATTTGTGTGCGCCCCAACCTGAAAAATAAATAATATTAATAATTTGACATAATATGTAAGCATGAAGACATAAACTAACCATCAAATTTATAGCCACAAACAACTTTAACTTCAACAGATGATATTACTCTGCAATCTGTTACATGGTACATGTACATCATAGAACTTAGCTGACTTAATTTTTTTGTATCAGTTTCTGTTGCATTTGGAACACTTAATGATGTCAATGTCATAGCTAAAATTAGAATAAAATAAAATAAATATATTGTCATATCAAATTTATATAAATAAGTTACCGATAGATATAGGATTTTTTGAATATCCAATAAACGTTCACCAAACTTTGCAGCAATTTTTCCTAGTTCTTTACGTAAATGTTGATGTACTTCTTCACGCTGTGTTATCATTTTTAATTCATTTGCATATGATTCGCCATGCATAATTGATACTATTTTTATAGCGGCTGGCAAAACGAGAGATTCACCAATAGAATGTGGTTTTTTGGTTTTAGTAATCAAATATGAAGCCTCTAATGATGCAGCTAGAGCTTTATAGGAACTGAAAAAAAATTACGCATAGTATTTTTTTGAACTTCTATCAAATTTTCATAACTTTTAAAAAAGTCTTCCTCTTTATGTTAGATTTTAGGATGTATAGTAACTAAATGTCGTTTTAGCTTTGATGGCTTCATACTTTCTGAAGCTAATCTTTCTAAACAAATAACACATTTTGCCTCACCTTTTTCAACATCGAAAGTGAATCCAAACTTGATGTAACTGTCATGGTATTTACGGTCCTTTTTATTAACTTTTCCACTGGTTTTTACATTGATGACATTTCCGATACCTTACGAACTTTAGTTTCTATAACACTTTCATCATCACTATTCATCGGTCGTTTAATTACAAATTTATCCATATCGTTTTAGTTTATATATTATAAAATATTAAAAATGTTAGTTAAAAATAATACAAAATACAAATAGTTATTACAAGCTATACAAAATTATAAGCTTTAATACGATCAACTCAACGGCTCGTGCATGACTATCGGACTATTTCATAATAACCGTAAGATTAAATAAAATTACTGATTATATTTAATTTAAAAATAACACATATACTGTTTGATTCAATAGAACTTGTTATCGCAACATTAAGATATGACGTAATGTCATAATATTACGATTGACACATCCATCAACGTTACAAAATAATTTTACTTTGTATAAAACTATAAAATAATATACAATATACATAGTATAAAATTTTTTCATTTGGTGATTATTGGCGACCCCCCTAATAAAATTTCGCGACCCCCAGGTTGCGCACCACTAATGTAAATAATCAAGTTCAACAAGTGCTAAAAATATAAAAATGGGATCTTCAGAATAACATATAGACCCTTTAATATACAGGTATACAACCATAGCAGACTTGTACTTAATGTGGTTGATTCATCTATTATAACTGACAACTTTGAATTAGACTTAACACTATTTGCTACTACTTGCATTCTATTTTCTTTTGAATTTTAATTGCTATGTGAGATATTATAATATTAGATAAAAATCGTGAAGGAAGCGTATTCCTAGTATCAATACTATTAAGTTTTTGTAACTCCAATAAATTATAATGATCATTATTAAAGGTCTATTATTTTTTGCGATGTAGTAAGCTGTTCTAAAAACTGATAATGTAGATTTGTGAACTTTATATATATATTATTTATATATTTTCGAATTTTTTTTTCAATTTGTCAGTCTCTTTCCTTTAATACATTTGTGGCAAATTTATGAGTAGATAAAGAAGTTACATGCTTCCTGATTTTATTTCAGAGAACAGAAAGTCTAGTTTTTTTATTATTACTAGTTCCCCCACTCAGTACGTATTGTTAACATTCTGTTGGGTCTTTATATTGGTTTAAACCTTCAGTTTCATTTAAACACACCGTAAAAATTAATTTTAATAAATATTTTGTCATCAAAATTTATGCTTACAATTACTAATCTAATTGACCGTAAATAAAATTTTTTACATGACAAGATGTTGAATTTAATTCTGCTCACGAGCTTAATAAATGCATAACGTGATTGAAGTCATTACGAATCATACATATTGGAACTTCAATATTAATTTATTTTTCAATGAGTGAAGAACATACACTTATATATTTATTTAAAGGAACTTGAATATTGTGTGAAAGTTTTTGTTGCCGCCATCGTTAAAGCCAATGACTGGTCAGTGACAACGATTTTTGGTGGAGTAATATCATTTCTCATTCATTCGCCTAAACCATGAGTTGCGTACATTACATAGGCGTAGATTTGATTAAATTTTAGGGGTGCTGATATTTACTTATGTCATAGCCCTGACACTACCTATTAAAGCAATGTAATTTCAAAAAATTTAAACAAACCAAAATCGACCTGACGGCAGATTAACCACTAAACACGAAAAAAATATATTTTAAAGAAAATATGCAACACTGTATATAATGATCTTTTATCTAAACACTAAAATTGTTTTTATCTTTATTTACATTTATTTTTAAATAAATGTTATAGAAAAAAATACTGCTACAGATAATTCATGGTAGTAACACAGATTATAAAAAAAATCTGAATTTATAAATTATAATAGGATCCACATTTTTACTCCTTATATTACTCTCAACTATCAAGTACTGTCTAGTGTCTAATGGTTTTACAAAAATTAAAATATATAATATATACTTTGCTAATGTATATTATAAATCTTATAATATGTGAAATAAACTTTTTTAGTTAAATCTAATCCACAGTCTGGTTACCGTTATTTTCCCGAATCAAAATTCCCGAATGTTGTTTTATCCGAAAATCCGAAAACCCGAAATCTTTATTCCCGAATCGAAATTACCGAATGAACTTTTTCCCGAATAATACATTTTCCGAAAGTCCGTTGACCCGAAACCTTTTTTACCGAACACCTTTTACCTGAATCGATTTTAAAATCAATAAATTATAATAAATATAAAAAATTAAAATTATTTAATAAAATGTATAATAACATAATAAATGCTATAGCGTTATCATTAAATATAAAAATCAATGGATTATAATGCATATAAAAAATAAAAATTATTATTTTTTTTTTTTTTTTTTTAGAGCTTTTATTTAGAACATTATAGCTCAAAAAAAAAAATTATTTAATAAAATGTATAATAACATAATATGCGTATAAAGTCCGATAATGGCAATAATGCGATTTTACATGTGTCCGTTTATCGTACGGAAAAATTATTAGAATGTATAGCAATAGCTGTATTTTAGTTAAATGTACAAAATATAATGTATAAAAATACATACCTAGTCACTATAGCTCATAGCTAGGGCAGAGGACTTATAGCATTTGCATATTTGTTTTGCGCAGCCGTAAAAAAAGGCCAACTATATAGAAAAATGTTTCATGTTACGACAAAGCCAAATCTGTAATTTTATGGTGCATATTTTTGCATATTTCGATATTTTTCGGTTTTTGAGACATATTTAACTTATATATGATTTTTGGGGAAATATTTTGAACAATTTATAAAAATAAATATAAAAAAAAAAGAGCTGATACTCCTGCCGCACAGGATACAGGTGTGCGATTCATAGCGTTAAATTTTAATTAGAATTTGAATGCAATGTAAACCATTGCATCCGAAAAAACGATTCTGAGCGAAGTTCAGTCAGATTATAAGTTTTGTTTGAACTAAAAATATCAACATAAAACAGCTATAAAAAAAATTGAGATTAGGGATTATTCTAATATTTAAGTATGATGTTAAGTAATATGTAAGTATACTTCAGTAAAATTTTCAGACCCTAATACCAAAAATTGCCAATTTTATCAAACATTATATACGTAAAAACGAGAATTTTACGAAATCTTCAATGTCTAATATTTTGTAGAAAAATGAACGTAACGGTTCCAAAAATTTACCACATGTATAGTAGTATATATAATAGTTATGTGAACACCCAAAAAATTTTTCAAATCTTATCTTAAAAATTGCCCGAGTTATCGTGAAATATAGAAATTGAATTCGTCAAAATTTCATTTTTCGTTTTTTCCTCATTTTTTCGAAGTTTTTTCTACCGCTTATAGTCAATTTTGAGAAATTCGAAAAATGACCTAAATAAAGTACGATCTACATCCACTTTTACATCTGAAACTCGCTATT
>JAIUCT010000012.1:0-18281 GCA_021307375.1 Tetraneura akinire | reverse complement strand
GATACGAGACTTTCGGTACGACTGACGGGAAAAATCAATGTTTCCCGATTGCATTATTCTTTAACTTTTTATTCATAGTAGGTTTACTAATACTTGTACCAATGTTTTTAAGTATCATTGCTTTGAGTAGTCTAGGATCTCCATCAGATGAAAATCCTATTATTTCAATCCCTTGTTCAGCAGCAGCAGTTTGCTTAAATTCCCATCTATTTATTACGTCTTCATTTGAAAAACAGTTGTTTGTTCCATAAATAGACAAACAAAATGGTGCGGCGGTGTCGTTTAATGGTTTAGCCATTATAACATAAGCATAGTTAGCTCTACTTTCGGAATTGAAGTATTGTGCAATAGTTTTTGCAGAACTTGCTATGAATGAATTAGGCAATGGACAACCATTCTTGAGTTAAAAACCATTAAGCTTTAATCTCCATCTGAGTATGACCCTTAACTAAAAACTTTTGTTCCAATAGTACTTGATGTGAATAGAAAAATTAAGTAAAGCATTTGACATTAAAACATTACGATTTTGATAGCCACATCCATCTGAGTATAATATTATTTTTTTTGGCATTTGTATCAAATTTTCATATTTATCTCCAGTAAAATAAGAAGTTAAATAATTTATAACAATTGAACAGAAAATAGAGGCTTCAAGCTCGCCTTCAGTTTCATTCCACCAGCAGTTCATAACTTTATGATTTGCGAGATTATAAAATGTGAAATTATGCACCTTTAATTTCATGGAGTAGTAAAGAGCACTTGTTTTAAGCATAGGACACAGTTTAACTGATTGCATATCCATGGTAAGGGTAAGACAAAGACTATCATTTTCCGAAATAATTTTATCATTTTTTTTTCAACTTGAGCGCGATCTTTCATATTTTTATGATTTTGATATTCTTCTTCGGTTATTTGTTTCATTTTATACGATGTACACAAGTCACATTGATCTTTCCTTGGTTTATATATGGCAAAATTGTTTTCCTCGAGAAATTCAAATAAAAATGATTTACTTAAGGGCCTCATATTTTTCTCATTACAATGTTTAGCATACAAATCATAAACTTCTTGTTTTGTATCAAAAGGTCCTTCTAAATATAATCGTTTAGATTGTAATGGACAATAATGCGATGACATTTTTGGTAATTTTTGAATCCATGCTTCAAGATCCAACTTTCTATTATTTAATGATGAACGGATAAAACTTATATTATTTTGTTCTTCGTCAATCTCACTATCACTACATTGCATTAATGTTGAATTTTTATTAGGCATACCATGAGTAGATTCTTTTATCCAATTATGGACCATCCATTCATTGACACCTAATGTGGCTAAAAACATTTGTTTACATACTTGCAGACCATCAGAGTTTTGATATTTAGGATGATAATTATATGTATTTTGTCGCCTACTATTTTCATCTAATACTCGTGAACGGTTAACTACTTTTTTTGTCACAACATTTGAAATATATGATTTTTTTTCATCCCAATTAGATTTCCAAAACTGTTTAAATATTTCTTCCCTTTGATTTTCTGTAAATTGTTCACAATGACGAAATTTAGATTTTTTACACGCTTGTGAATAACAAGTTTCTCTTATTACTCTTTTGTTTCTCAGTTTATCTTGGTTAACATTATTTCCTTGCCTACTAAACCCATATACTCTTGTCCAGCCATTCTTTTTGATTTGGATTCTTCTCGAGATAATTTATCATTTTTTTTAGGTTTCCTCTTCCTTCTTTTATCTGTATTAGTTTCATTTAATACTTCTTCAATATATACTTCATTTCTTCCACTTATTGTTTCATTATTGACTAGAATATCAGATACATCTTTAAATATGTTTGTTTCTATAAAGTTTTCTTCATTTCTTTCACTTATTGTTTCATTATTGACTAGAATATCAGATACGTCTTTAAATATGTTTGTTTCTCTAAAGTTTTCTTCTAAAAAAGAATTAGAAAGTGCATTATTACCTTCAACTAAATGTTCCTTTAATGGGAATAACTCTTTAATATCTAAGGAAGATTCTAAATAAACAATATCAGCGTTCATAATATCTTCTCTTGAAAGAGTTGATTCAACACAATTACTTTTTTTGGCCATCTCTAACATTAACTTTATTCTTTTATTTGCCATTATGTGTATTTAAAATACAATATTTAATATAATAAATAAATATAATATATATTATAACATAAAATATTTTACCTTAATATAATGAAATATTATATTATATTATATTATTGAATTAAAAATTAAAATAAATACAGTCGTGTAAATTAAACTTGCATACAATACCACGTATCTACAATAAATAAAACAAAACGCATTTAAATGACTTTTAAGAATTGTTATGATTGCTAAAATAATGTAAATTAACTAATTACATATTATAAATTGCATTAAAAACATTATAAAAATAATTACCTGAATTTGTAGTGTTAATTACTGTCAGTTTAACAAGTTCACACTCAATGATAGTAAGAACACTAGTGTGTACAGAGGAGATACGTGTTATTAATGTTTAATACGAGATACGTGTTATCACATAATTGCGATTTTAGGAGGGAAAAAATCACGAACTAAGATATATCTTAGTTCGTGGAAAAAATGGTTTAATTAAAATAACAGTTATAACAGATAATATTCGCAAGGAGATTATAATTTTTTTGATATCAAAACATGATTTTTGACAAAATGGGAGATACGTGTTGTTTACGTGGACGTAACGAAATGCTACATACAAAAAAAAAAAGCTGAGAGCTTCGGCAGCGTTCGCTGCCCTGCTGCCCTGGCCGACACTGCCCAGGCCCCGCATAAATTTAAAGGCTCCACGCTAATGAAAATATTTTATTGTAAAGTGCAAAAGTACATCACTAATAAATAATAATTTACTTTGCAATGTACCTAAAATATTGTTGTAAGGCAAAAATTCCTAGGTATTAATTTTAATATTTTATTTTTAATTAAAATGAGAATACCTATAAGAAATTATGGAAAATATAGTTTTTATTCAAGTCATATTATTCAACACGATGATAATTATTAATTACCTACCTATTGTTAATTTACAGTTATATTTTATTTACATAATTAAATTAAATATAAATAATAAACTTTTTTATTTTTATTACAAAAGAACTTTTTTTTTTTCTACCTTTTATTATAGATATTTTTTAGATTCTGAGCGAAGCGAAGAATGTATTGGTTTTACAATGATGTGTGATTTTTTTTTTTTTTTTTTTATTCTATTAACATTTTTACTACCCGAAATAATGCTCCGATTACCACGAATAGTTTATGTTTCCGGTAGCAAAGTGGATCTAGTTGGTACTTTATTTAGGTCATTTTTCGAATTTCTCAAAATTGACCCTAAGCGGTAGAAAAAACTTCGAAAAAATGACGAAAAAACGGCATTTTTCACGAAAAATGAAATTTTGACGAATTCGATTTCTATATTTCTTGATAACTCGGGCAATTTTTAAGATAAAGACTTGAAAATTTTTTTGGGTGTTCATATAGCTACTATATATATGTGGTAAAATTTTGGAACCGTTACATTAATTTTTCTCCAAAATATAGGACTTTGAATATTTCGTTAAATTCACGTTTTTACGTATATAATGTTTGATAAAATTGTCAATTTTGGATATTAAGGTCTGAAAATTTTACTGAAGTATAATTACATATTACTTAACATCATACTAAAATATTAGAAAAATCCCAAGTCACAATTTTTTTTTATAGCCTTTTTAAGTTGATATTTTTAGGAAAACGAAAATCTTAAAATCCATACGTATAAATAAATATTCTGAAAACACTTTCACTACCCGAAATAACGCTTCGATTTTCACCAATAGCGAGTTTCAGATGTAAAAGTGGATGTAGATGGTACTTTATTTGCAAGCCCGTATTCAGGGTTGGTTTTAGGGGTTCAACCCCCCCCCCCTGAAATTTTTAAAGTAGTTTTATATTTATAATATAACAAAGACTAACTATATATATAACTACGTATAATATAATCATTTATTTTTACTTCATATATTAAAAATTTTTAACTCCCCCCCCCCCCGAAAATTGATCGTGAATACATGCTTGTTTATTTGGGTCATTTTTCGAATTTCTCAAAATTGACTATAAGCGGTAGAAAAAACTTCGAAAAAATGACGAAAAAACGGCATTTTTTACGAAAGATGAAATTTTGATGAATTCAATTTCTATATTTCACGATAACTCGGGCAATTTTTAAGTTAGAGGCTTGAAAATTTTTTTGGGTGTTCACATAGCTATTATTTATATGTGGCAAAATTTTGGAACCGTTACGTTCAATTTCTACAAAATATTGGACATTGAATATTTCGTGAAATTCTCGTTTTTACGTATATAATGTTTGATAAAATTGGCAATTTTTGGTATTGGGGTCTGAAAATTTTACTGAAGTATACTTACATATTACTTAACATCATACTAAAATATTAGAAAAATCCCTAATCTCAATTTTTTTTTATAGCTGTTTTAAATTGATATTTTTAGTTCAAACGAAAATTATAATCTGACTGAACTTCGCTCAGAATCGTTTTTTCGAACGCAAAGGTTTATCATTGCTTTCAAATTCTAAGTAAAATTAAACGCTATGATTCGCACACCTGTATTCTGTGCGGCAGGAGTATCAGCTCATCTTTATTTTTCATTATAGATATTCAATATCTATCTCAATCTCGAGACTCAATTTTTTTTTTTATAGGCTTTTAAAGTTAAAATTTCAGTAATATTAATATTTAAAGTATTTTATATAGATTATTCCTATTATATTTCAATATTTTACAATAATGATAAATGAAATTCACAAAAATTTTTATGATATGGGCTTTTAGGATTTAGGTGACAAGGGATTTTATGAGCATTTATATTGAACTTAAAGATTTGAAAATTTTATATGTTGTCTATGTATTTCAAATACATTTTACAGGTACATACACGTTAAGCATTTATTGATGAAATATTTATATATTTATATATATATTATATTATTTATTATATATATATTTAAATATTTATATTATACTAGCTGAATTACCCGTCGTTGCCGGGTTTAAGTATAAAGATGTACTCGTATGTAATCTGATTAGGTAATAAAACGCATATACACACATGCTCCATGTCCATATGCATGCTGAGATGCATAGCAGAAACCATGGAGTTGCACTGCAGAAGTATCATCGAATGCAACGCACCGTGGTATCGATAGCTGCTGCAAGATTGTTGCGGACGTAAGGTGACCGGAGTTAAAATCACGACGCACAACACAATTTAAGATAACGATATATATATAAATATATATATATATATCAATTTTATTAAATTAAATAATTTAACAAAAGTAACAATGTAGTAAATACTACGATATTAATACAATTAATATATAATGTTTTAAATAAAACGTAAAGAGTTCAAATGAACTTAACAAATATTATTTGGATCGTACAATCGCAAAAGCTCGGGTAACCATACGGACAACGACTTAGCAGGCGGCGGTGGTGGTGGCGGTGGCGGTGTCGGTGGCGGTGGCGGTGGCGGTGGTTCACCGATCATCGCCGCCGTCGATAAACGTAACTTTGCTCAAACCAGTATTTGCATATAATTCGGGTAGTCCCGTCTTAATAAGCAAATAGGAACTGTTGGCCGTCAGAGTGAACGGGTGGAATATGACAGGCGTGAAACATGACCGTGTTAAGATTTTGAGACTGTAATAAAATTTTATCCACTTCTCTTTCATGTCGTCGGGCAGGGCAGTGACCCAATTTAGTTTTAATTGCCATAATTGCTGAATGAATATTTTTCCAGTAATTAAAACAGGAGACAGAAATCCTATTGGGTCAAATACACTGTTAATATCAGAAAGTAATGTTATATATCACCTTTTAGTGATATGAAGCTGTAATGATCATGGTTTTATTTATTATAATTTTATTGTTATTTTACAACAATATTTTGAATTAAATTTGGATTTTACTGGCCTCAATGAAAATGAATACACCAATTCATAAAATTTCTATGGTAAACTCAGGTAAATATTTATCTAATTTTAATGAATTTTTTATATATAAAAATATTATTAATTAAAATAAGATTTTATTGGCCTGAATGATGAAAATGATGATACAATGAATATGAATACAACAATTTAAGAAATTTCTATGAACATCTCTATTAAATTTTAATATTATTTTAATTTCATTGTTATTTTTTGAACAATATTTTTAATTAAAATTAGATTTTCCTGACCTCAATGAAAATGAATACACCAATTCAAAAAAATTCTATGATCAACTCTGGTAAATGTTTATCTTATTTTAATGTTTTTGTTATATTTTAGACAATATTTTTAATTAAAATTAGATTTTACTGGCCTCAATGAACATGACATACACCAATTTAAGAAATTTCTATGATCAACTCTGCTAAATTTTTATATGGTTATATATATTATATTATATTTTATATGGTTTATATGGTATTTTCCCTGGTAATGGACGAAATAACAAAGGATGTACAGAGTGAGATACCTTGGTGTATGCTGTTTGCAGTTGATATAGTTCTGATAGGAGACAGCTGTGAGGAAGGAAATTGTTGATTTGAGGAGTGGAGGGAAGCTCTTGAAAGTAGTGATCTAAGGATTAGTAGGGATAAAACAGAATATATAGAGTATGATTTCGGAGAAAGGGAAATCGGAGGGAATAAGATAGCTCATGAAATAATGTTGAATGAGTATGTAGTGAAAGAGGTTGAGAGGTACAAATATTTAGGTTCAGTTATGCAGAAATATGGGGCTTTGAAGAGGATATGAAGCACAGGATCAAGTGATGTTGGGTGAAGTGGAGGGAAGCCTCAGGCGTACTCTGTGATAAAAGAATCCCTAAAAGGTTAAAGGGTTAATTTTACAAGTCAGTAGTGAGGCCTGCAATGATGTATGAAACAGAATGTTGGGCAGTAGATAGAAAGATGGAACAAAGAATGAGTGTAGTAGAGATGAGAATGTAAAGGTGGATGAGTGGAGTGACTAGAGAAGACAAAATTAGGAATGAGTATATAAGAGGTAGTGTATGTGTAGCTTCAATAGTAAAAAAGATGAGGGAGATTAGATTGAGATGTCTCGGGCATGTATTAAAAAGGGAAGATACAGAGGCAGTAAGATTGGTAAAGGAAATGTATGTTAATGGAAAGAGGATGAGAGGAAGACCGAAACTGAGGTAGAGGGATGTGATGGCAAGTGAGGAAAGTGAGGAAAGTGGGTGTAAGTGAAGAGGCATAGGACTAAGGTGGCCTACCCCAAATAGTTGGGAGAGAAGGCAAAGTAGAAGAAGAAAAAGATGAAGAAGATTTTATTTAAGGACCGTAAAATCTAATATAATCAAAAATATGTTGAAAATAAGAAATATTAAAAAATATAATATATAATATGAAAATTTACCCGAGTTGATCATTGAAATAACTAGAATTGGTAAGGTTTTTTATTTGTAACATTTTCTTTCAGGCCAGTGTAATCTAATTATAATTAAAAACATTGTTGAAAAAATAACAATAACATTAAAATAATATAAATATTTATCAGAGCTGATCAGAGAAATTAAATTAATTAGTGAACTTATTTTCATTGAGACCAGTGAAATCTAATTTGTATTAAAAATATTGCCAAAAGTAATAAATATTAATATTTATAATATATAATTAAAAATTTAGTATAGTTGATCATTGAAATTTCTTGAATTTGTATTCATTTTTATTGCAACATCATTTCTATTCAGGCCAATAAAATCTAATATTATTTAAAAATATTGTTGAAAAATCAAAAATGAAAAAAAAACTTTAAAGTAATATAAAAATTCAACAAATTGTAATAGAAAATTGTTATATAATTTAAATTTTATTATAATTTTTACAACAATATTTTGAATTAAATTTGGATTTTACTGGCCTCAAATAATATGAATCCAACCATATATACCAAATAATAACATAAACATTAAATTAAGATAGATATTTACCAGAGTTGATCATTGAAATTTCTTGAATTATGTAGTCATTTTTATTGCAACATCATTTTTATTCAGGCCAGGAAAATCTAATTTTAATTAAAAAAGTTGTTGAAAAACTAACAATAAAATTAAAATAATATATAAATTTACCAGAGATAATCATAGACATTTCATGAATTAGTGTATTCCTTTTCATTAACACCAGTGAAATCTATATTTATTAAAAATATTGCTAAAACACAAAAAATTTTAAATTTTATAATATAAGATATTTATATTTAGTAGAGTAGATCATTGAATTTTTTAGAATAGGTGGATACATTCAATTTGAGACCGGTATAATATAATTTTAATTAAAAATTTGATGTTAGTAAGAAATATTAAAATATATAATATACAACCTGAAAATTTAACAGAGTTGATCATTGGAATTTCTTGAATTGTGTATTTGATTTTATTGCAACATCATATTTATTAAGGTAAGTAAAATATAATATTATTTAAAAATATGGTAGTAAAATAAAAAAATGAAAAAAAAATTGAAAGTATTATAAAAATTTAACAAATATTAAAAGTAATTTTTTAATTTTATTGTTATTATTTCAACAATATTTTGAATTATAATAGATTTTGACTGGCCTCAATGAAAATGAGTACACAAATTCTTGAAATTTCTATGATAGACTCTGGTAAATGTTTATAATATTTTAACGTTTTTGTTATATTTTAGACAGTATTTTTAATTAAAATTAGATTTTACTGGCCTCAATGAACATGAATACACCAATTCATGAAATTTCAATGATGATCAAAATAATTATTAAGAACAATATTTTTAATTAAAATTAAATTTCACTGGCCTGAATGAAAATGATGTTACAATGAAAAATAATGCACCAGTACAAGGAATTTCAATGGTCAACTCTGGTAAATCTCTATAAATATTACATATTACATATATTAATAATTCATATTTCAACACATTTTTATTTAAAATTAGATTTAACTGATCTCAAATAATATAAATCTAATCATAATAGAAATTTCAATGTTCTACTAAATTTGTATATAATATATTATTTTAAAAATCAAATTAGAAACTTTTATGAAATTAAAATAATATAAATATTTACAAGAGTTGAACATAGAAATTTATTGAATTTGTGTATTTTTTTTCACTGAGACCAGTAAAATTTAATTTTTATTATATAAAATTTTTATTGTACAATAATAAAATAAACATTAAATTAAGCAAGATATTTACCAGAGTTGATTATTGAAATTTCATGAATTGTGTAGTCATTTTTATTGCAACATCATTTTTATTCAGGCTGGGAAATCTAAGTTTAATTAAAAAAGTTGTTGTAAAATTAACAATAAAATTAATATAATATAAAAATTTACCAGAGATGATCATAGACATTTCATGAATCAGTATTTTCTTTTTCATTGAGACCAGTGAAATGTATTATTTATTAAAAATATAGCTGAAACATAAAAAATATTAAAATTTTTTCTATAATAGGTGGATTTATTCAATTTGAGGCAGGTAACATCTTATTTTAGTTTAAAATATATTGAATATAAGAAATATTAAAATTTAAAATATATAACCTGTATATGTAACACAGTTGATCATTGGAATTTCTTGAATTGTGTATTCAATTTTTTTGCAACATCATTTTTATTCAGGAAAGTAAAATATAATATTTTAAAATATTGTTGAAAAATAAAAAAATTAAAAAAATAACTTGAAAGTAATAGAAAAATTTAATAAATTGTAATAGTAATTTTTTATATTATTTTAATTTTATTGTTATTTTTTCAACATTATTTTGAATTAAAATTGGATTTTACTGGCCTCAATGAAAATGAATACACCAATTCATGAAATTTGATAGACTCTAGTAAATATTTATCTAATTTTAATGAATATCTTATTTATAGAAATGTTTTTAATATAAATAAGATTTTACTGGCCTAATTGATGAAAATGATGATACATTGAATATGAATACACCAATTCATAAAATTTCATTGATCAACTCTGCTAATTTTTTTTATTATTAACAAGAATATTTTTAATTAAAATTAAATTTCACTGGCCTGAATGAACATGTTGTTACAATCAGTGGCGTATTTGTATATTCAGCGCCTATAGGCCTGTAGAAATTTGCCACCTTAAATTACTAAAATATAAATTTATTGGATGCATGTCAAACAGATTTTATTGAAAAAAAATTATCAAATAAAAAAATATTTAATTTTCACAAAATATTGTTTAATTTTTTTATTAGTAAAAAATGTTTTAATATAAGTACATAAATTATATTTTATTATAATTTACGTCTACTTTTAGTTCTTGCAAATTCGTCAATTAAATTATTGCCATTTAATTACTTTAATAATTTACTCTATTAAAAGTAAAGCTAAACTGTTCAATTTCTCATGAGTTTTGGTAGATCTAATTAAGTACAATTTTAGATAAGAAATTTATGTAAAACAGCATTCATAAAATACGAGTATAACAATATTGTTGACAAATAATATTATATTATATTAGCTTCTTTGGCTATTATTTTTTTTAAAAAATTAAAAATTAAATATACTCTACTATGAATAAGAAATATATTACCTACATGTAATATTATTGTGAGTTTTACAATAATAATATATGTGTATTATAGACAGTTAGGTAAATAAAAATTAATATAATTTAAAAATTTACCGCCTCTCAAAATTTGCCGCTGTAGGCCCGTGCTTACAGTGCCTATACGTAAATACGCAACTGGTTACAATTAAAAAGAAAACATCAGTACAAGGAATTTCAATTGTCAACTCTGGTAAATCCATATAAATATTACATATTATATATATAATATTTCTTATTTCTACATGTTTTTATTTAAAATTACTTTTTACTAGCCTCAATTAATATGAATCCACCCATACTAGAAATTTCAATGATCAACTATTCTAAATTTTTATTATATATTATTTAAAAATACAAATAAGAATCTTTAATTAAATTAAAGTAATATCAATATTTACCAGAATTGATCATAGAAATTTCTTGAACTGGTGTATTTTTTTTCATTGAGACCAATTTTTATTTAAAATATCATATAATAATAACATAAACATTAAATTAAGATAGATATTTACCAGAGTTGATCAATGATATTTCTTGAATACACCATCGTTTTCATTGAGATCAGTTTTTTAAATCCAGTTTATTAGAAATATTGCTAAAAATAAGAAGTATTAAAATATATAATTATAACATAAAAATTTAACAGAGTTGATCATTGAAATATCTTTAATTGTGTAGTCATTTCTATTGCAACATCATTTTTATTCAGGCCAGGAAAATCTAATATTAATAAAACAAGTTGTTGAAAAACTAACAATAAAATTTAAATAATATAAAAATTTACCAGTGAATATCATAGACATGTCATTAATTAGTGTATTCTGTTTTATTGAGACCAGTGAAATCTAATATTTATTAAAAATATTGCTGAAAAATTGTAATAGTAATATTTATATAATTTTAATTTTATTGTTATTATTATAACAATATTTTGAATTAAACTTAGATTTTTCTGGCCTAAATGAAAATGATTACAACAATTCAAAAAAATTCCAAGATCAACTCTGGCAAATGTTCATCATATTTTAATGTTTTTGATATATTTTAGACAATATTTCTAATTAAAATTTAATTTTACTTGTCTCAATGAACATGAATACACCAATTATTGAAATTTTAATAATCAACTCTTCTAAATTATTATATTATGTATTGTAATTTTGTTATTATTAACAACATTAATTTAATTAACATTAAATTTCACTTTCCGGAATTGAAATGTTGTTACAATAGAAAAGAATGCACCAGTACTAAGAATTTCATTGCTCAGCTCTGGTAAATCTTTATAAATATTACATAGTATATATATACATATTTCTTATTTTAACATATTTTTAGTTTAAATTACATTTTACTGGCCTCAAATAATATGAATCCACCCATACTAGAAATTTCAATGATCAACTATAATAAATTTTTATTATATCTTATTTAAAAATACAAATAAAAATCATTATTTAAATTAAAATAATATGAATATTTACCAGAATTGATCATAGATATTTCTTGAATTGGTGTATTTTTTTTCATTGAGACCATTGAAATCTAATTTTAATTAAAAATATTATATAATAATAACATAAAGATTAAATTAAGATAGATATTTACCAGAGTTGATCATTGAAATTTCTCAATTTATTGGTGTATTCGTTTTCATTGAGACCAGTTTTTTATATCCAGTTTATTAGAAATAATTCCTAAAAATAAGAAATATTAAAATATACAATTTATAACATAAAAATTTACCAGAGTTAAACATTGAAAATTCTTGAATTGGTGTATTTATTTTTATTGCAACATAATTTGCATTCAAGCAACTAGTATCTAATTGTAATTAAAAATATTTTTGAAAATCAAAAATCTTTAATATAAGATAAATATTTTCCTGACTTGATCATATTAATTTCTTGAATTGGTGTAATCATTTTCATTGAGACCAGTGAAATCTTATTTTTATTAAATATATTGCCAAAAATAAAAAATATTAATATTCATAATATATAATATAAAATTTTAGTATAGTTGATCATTGAAATTTCTCTAATTGTGTATTCATTTTTATTGCAACATCATTTTTATTCAAGTCAGAAAAATCTAATTTTATTCTTAACTTAGGTGAAAAATAATAAAATAAAATAAAAAAACTTAAAAGTAATATAAAAATTTAACAAATTGTATCATATTTTAAAATACAAATAAGAATCATCAATTAAAATAATACAATTATTTACCAGAATTTATCATAGAAATTTCTTGAGTTGTGTAGTTATTTTTATTGCAACATCCTTTTATTTCGGGCAAGCAAAATGTAATTTTAATTAAAAAAGTTGTTGAAAAACTAACAATAAAATTAAAATAATATAAAAATTTCATGAATTAGTGTATTCCATTCCTTAAGAACAGTGAAATCAAATATTTATTTAAAATATTGCCAAAAATAAAATATATTAATATTTATAATATCTAATATAAAATTACGTATAGTTGATCATTGAAATTTCTCTAATTGTGTATTCATTTTTATTGCAACATATTTTTTATTCAGGTCAGTAAAATTTAATTTAATTTTATAATATTGGTGAAAAATAAAAAACATAAAAAAAAACTTAAAAGTTATATGTAAATTTAACAAATTGTAATAGTAATTTTTTATATTATTTTAAATTTATTGTCATTTTTTCAACAGAACATTTCAACTGAATTTAACTGGCCTCATTGAACATCAATACAACAATTCATGAAATTTCAATGATCAGGCTGCTAAATTTTTATATTAATAACAATATTTTTAATTAAAATTAAATTTCACCGGGCTGAATGAAAATGTTGTTACAATGAAAAAGAATGCACCAGTACAAGGAATTTCAATGGTCAATTCTGGTAAATCTCTAAAAATATTACATATTACATATATTATTAATTATATTTCAACATATTTTTATTTAAAATTAGATTTTACATGCTTCTAATAATATGAATCCACCCATACTAGAAATTTCAATGATCATCTATACTAAATTTTTATATAGTATATTATTTAAAAATACAAATAAGAAACTTTAATAAAATTTAAATAACATAAATATTTACCAGAATTGATCATAGAAATTTCATGAATTGGTGTATTTTTTTTCATTTAGACCAGTGAAATCTAATTTTGATTAAAAATATTGTATAATAATAAAATAAACATTGAATTAAGATAGATATTTACCAGAGTTGATCATTGAAATATCTTCAATTGTGTAGTCATTTCTATTGCAACATCATTTTTATTCAGGCCAGGAAAATCTAATTTTAATTAAAAAAGTTGTTGAAAAACTAACAATAAAATTAAAATAATATAAAAATTTACCAGTGATTATCATAGACATTTCATAAATTAGTGTATTCCTTTCATTGAGACCAGTGAAATCTAATATCAATTTAAAATATTGCTGAAACATAAAAAAATATTTAAATTTAGTAGTGTAGATCATTGAAATTTCTAAAATAGGTAGATTCAATCCATTTGAGGCCGGTATAATCTACTTTTAATTCAAAATATTGCTGAAACATAAATAATATTAATATTTATAATATATAATATTAAATTTAGTATAGTTGATCATTGGAATTTCTTGAATTGTGTATTCATTTATATTGTAACATCATATTTATTAAGTTAAGTATAATATAATATTATTTAAAAATATGGTAGAAAAATAATAAAATGAAAATAAAAAAACTTAAAAGTAATATAAAAATTTAACAAATTGTAATAGTAATTTTTTATATTATTTTAATTTTATTGGCATTTTATCAACAATAGTTTGAATTATTATAGGTCTTGACTGGCCTCAATGAAAATGAATACACCAATTCATGAAATTTCTACGATAAACACTGTAAATATTTATATTATAGATTGTATTTTTTTTATTATTAACTTTTTTTTATTAATTAAGTTTCCAAAATTAGATTAATATTTGTGCAAAACCTTTTATATTTTATTTATCCAGAAACTTCTATATAGAGCCAATAAAACTTAACATGCCAATAAGTTATCCATTCTATAAAATATTTTTCGTAGATGTTTTGTGCATCCGTTTATAAATAAATCAATTTACTATGTTACCAAAGAGCTCCTTCCTGGCGCCTACTAAGCAACTTTTTAATAACACCTTTTATTTCCAAAGTCACTATTTCGTATTCGACAATAATATAATGATAATACTAAAATATAAATAAAAAATTGTTTACCTTCATTTGAGATTGCCTGAGATCTGTATAATAACCGAATTGATAGTCGCGGTATAAGTGATAACAGAAAAGTACCGAAAAAAGAAAAAACAAAGTAAAAAATAATTAGTAACAAATTATAATATATTATTATACGCCACTAAATCTGGACTGCACACTGGAAGCAGGAAAGCTCGATAAACGAATAACAAATAACGATAATAATAATTAATAATAAACATTAAATTAAATTCTGGAATATTCGATGACGGCGATTTGTTATGAATGGAAAACCGTACTAGCGCGGCTATTGCACTTATTTTAACCATATTATTACGGACATTAGACTAGACAGAATATAAACCACAGTGGATTATAATATTATTATAAATAAATAAATAATAATAATATTAAAGTTAAATATAAATTAATCATAAACTAAATGTTTAGTCGTAGGAATTGGATATTCCCAAAACTTACACACTAAATGTAATAACGGTAATTATATTATATTTACGAGTATGATTCAGTGGCGAAGGACTTCGAGTCTAGACCCCCGCTTGGGCCTTAAAAATGTGTAAATAAATATTTTTTTTTACAGCTATACCTTAATAACAAGTAATTTATTATCTAAATATTTATCATTTAATGACCTCGTAAATGATCGTCGTGCTTATCTACGTATCTTTGTATTACGAGTATTTGATATCAACATTTCTTGTTAAGGGGGATTGACCGGTCATTGATATTTCTTTAAATCGTTATATTCAATATATCTAATGTTAGTACTAAGTATAATTTTAAATTAAAAATCTCAAAAAATATTTTTTTCAAATTTTAAGATGTTAAATTGACTTTGAAAATTGAAATTTTATTTCCGTCACAACTAATTATCCTTTATATGTAGACATTTGTAATTTATAATACATATTAAGCTGACCATTCTTGATATATGTACAACCATTTTTCGATTTCTGAAACATGAATTTTTTTTAAAGTTATAAGTATTCAAAAAATATTTTTAGATGGTAACCGTAGCGAGTCTGACGAATGAAGGGGGGAGGGTTTTCCGCTCCGGGAGATATTTCACAAACGCGAATTTCGCGATCAACTATTGTGTCCACGGACTGCAGGTCATGAGTTATTAAATGTGGCCGATTAATAACCCACCAAGAATATGCATCATATTTTTCTAATGTACATTTATATTTACATGGCCTTGGGATATCCGTGCAGACCCATCTTGCTACAGTTACCACCTGATTGATTCTATAGTACTTGTTGTATATATATTACACATTTGTTCAGATCGTACACAAGCGAGAGTAAAAATCACGCCATACTTCATATAGTATACGATGATCAAAAACCATATGTAATCGCGATCTGGTGTACACATTTTCATAAATCAGAAGAGACGATCGTGTATCACAGAGGGCGTTCCAGTTTATTTATACGTAATTTTATTATTCCCAACATTAATATCCATGTATTTCATGTATTACTTATATTATAATATGACGTTTAGTTTAGTTTCCGATGTTACTTTTTTTTTTTTATAAACAAGCATATCTATAATTTAAATAATTAATGTAAATTATAGCTTCTTATCATAATTGTCTGCTGTACTGTTAGGTAATCCTCTGGTTATTGTTATTTATTAATTGTATTGTTAATATAATAAAAAGCATGGGTAGGGATACAGGTATATAGAGGATAGTGTTGAATTTTGATTACAATTTGAGGACAATAATTATAATGTATACTGTACGTCTGTATTGTTGGGGCAAGCGCACACGGTGCAACTGTTTTGTGATCTTAGGTGTGTATAGCTAGTGCGAACCGCACACGAGACAATGTTCCATTGTGACTAGTTTGCAATCGTTTGAGGCGTTTGGAGTAGAAAATTTAAATTAGTGAAATATAAACATGTATTATTATACTTTTATTTTTCTACAAAATATAGGACTTTAATATTTAAATTAAATATTAAATAGTATTAAAAATATTAAATATTTAAATTTTAATTAAAAATTTTGCCTTAAGGTATATAATGTTTGATAAAATTGGCAATTTTTGGCATTATGGTCTGAAAATTTTACTGGTTTAAATTTACACATTTCATATTAGTTAACATTATATCAAATTATTAGAAAAGTCCAAAGACTCAATTTTTTAATAGCTGTTTAAAGTTGGTATTTTTAGTTTAAACGGAAATTGTCCAATTTATACGAATACCTATTCTTCTTCTTACTGCTAAAAAATATAGAAAATTTTTGAAAATTTTATTAAAGCATACAGATGTCTTAACGAATTTCCAAAATATGTGGAAAATCTCAAGACTCAATTTTAATATTTATAAGTGTTGACACGGTTTAAAGGTATTTGGTAAATAATGTACACAGGGGTAATATATAAATTACAAATAGTTTATTATAACGAGAATTGTACAAGTAACCGTGGGTGGTGTGTACTGCTCGACGTAAGCCAAAAGACAGAGGACCGGGACGACGACGGTGTTAGCCGTCGCCGCCGCGATCCCCCATCCTCACGTCGTGCGGGGAAACTTCCCGCGAACGGACCGACCGGACGATAAGAGACGACCACGGATCGTCGAATGGGTATTCCCAAATCGACGACCGCGTCATCACCCCCCACCAGACCGGGCGGTACGTCGGGAAAATTTCCCCCACACTCACCCTTACACTTCCGCGTCGGACTCCGGGAGATCCCCTGACAGCAGGTCAATGTCCGGCAGCTCCTCTGGACCGACCGCCAACTGGAGCACCCCGTCTTCGTCCCAGGCAATGAGCTCCAGCACCTCGTTCTCTGGAATTTGTGGTTCCGCCATCCGCTCCGTGACTGGGTCTTCCTTCCTGGGTGGTCCCACCGTCCTCCGCTTGGCCACCTGGTTGGGAGGTCCCGCTGCTCGTACGGGCCTCGTTACCTTCTCTAGTTGCCGCTGTAGCGGCGTACGCGCCACCCTGTTGGGGGCCGCGATCACCACTCCTCTGAGAACCCTTGTTCGGGGTTTGTTTGGCAACCCTGGCTGGTGGTAGCCTCCCCGATTTTGTTCGTCGGTTATTTGTTTGGGACTTTCCGCTCGGCTTGCTTGGTTTTTTGATGGTGTTGGAGATATTTCTTTCGCTGAAAATACATATTTTAGGGGGTCCCCTTTTGAGTTCTCCCTAATATATTTTTCTAACGTTAAAACTAATTCGGGTTTTGTCCCCTTGGATTCTAACCCTCTTTTTACTAACTCCCTTTTTAATTCGAGCACTGTGAGCTCGTCTAACAATTTACCTTCCTTCGACATCGTGTTCTACACGTCAGTTGACTTGCTACGAATTTTCTTAACCGTTC
>JAIUCT010000011.1:9500850-9528355 GCA_021307375.1 Tetraneura akinire | reverse complement strand
AAAAAAAAAAAAACAATATCTAATTACCCAACGAAGAATTAAATTCTCATATTGATCCATGATGATTCAATTGTGTTTACTTTACAAAAATAAAAATTTAGAAAGAAATCAACAGTTAAAAATTTTATTATAAGCATTTGCAATTTATATTCATTTTACGCATTTTAGCGTTTACGGATTACGGAAAAATTAAAAGCAAATAACAGTTACACTTAGAGGTGGGCAAAAAACATTGATGTTTTTGACCGATACATCGATGTTTTTACATAGATTATTTGTTTCGATGTATCGAAAAAAACATCGATGGATTTTTGATGTATTTAAAAATATCGGTGTCTTGAATTATAACCATTAACCTAAAAATATCATATGAACAGAGCCCAACTTAGAGGGGGGCTAGGGGGGCTCCAGCCCCGGGCCCCAATATTATTTGGGGCCTCTTTTGATAATTAAATATTGAAGTGGCACTGTGAAATTTTAAGTTATTATTGTTATCGTTAGATATTTACAAAACAAATTAGTCACGTTTAGTTACTGAACTTGATAAAAGATTAAAAGCATATGATAATGTTTGTAATATTTTTGGGTTTATTATGAAATTTGGTTCAGAATTATTATCAGAGACTTCTGCCGACATATTCATTAGCACATTTAAAGATGATTAAATAAAAGTACCCAAAAAATACTTTTTTTACTACCCCAAAATACTTTTTTGCAATAGTAGATAAAGATTTTAACATAGAAGATTTCCTTGAAAACTTGAACTGCCAATACTCAACAATAAAATTCACAAGCGAAAAAGAAATTGAAGGAAAGTTACCGTTTTTAGACCTTTATATTAAAAGATCAAATGATAAATTAGAATTTGAAATATACAGAAAAAAGACACACACTTACAGATATATCAAAAATACATCAAATCACTGTTGGCAACACAAAATGGCAGCCTGGAATAGCATGGTATACAGATTAGTGAACGTCCCGATGAATAAAACAGATTTCGAAAAAGAAAAAGAATTAATAATCAACATAGCAAATTTTAATGGATTCGAAAAAGAAATGATCTTAAAATTAATAAAGAAACAAGAATGGCGGAAAAATATCAGAAATATCAGCACCCTAGAACAAAGCAATGCAAATAATAGTAATAAAAGAACAGCCATAGCATTCATACCACACATATCAAATAAAATCTCAAAAATTTTCAAAAAATATGACATTGATATAGTATCAGCAAGAGCAAGAAATAATAATTTAATGAGTCTATTAGGAAATACCAAAGACAAAATAAAAGAAACGGAAAAGTCAGGAATTTACCAGATTCAATGCGAAAATTGTGAAAAAAGTTATATAGGACAAACTAGAAGAAACATAGGAATTAGGTTTAAAGAACATATTAGGAATATCAAAAATCAAGAAACAAACAAATCACCAATAGCAGAACACGTATTAGAAGAGAACCATAATATTCAAACAATAAAATTATTAAAAGAAGTCCAAAATAATCAAGAATTAAACATAAGGGAAGCAATAGAAATGTCAAAAAATAAAAACAATTTGTTAAATTGGGATCTAAATCCTCTACAAAATAATTTATTAAAACTGTTAACTAATTAAATTGTAATGATCGGTATGACTCATCGATAAATGCGCTACTTAGCGTGTAAAAATCGATGACGTCATCCGGTTTTCTATATTAAAACTGTTATCCAATTAAAATGTAATGATCGGTAGGACTCATCGATAAATGCGCTACTTAGTGGGGAACAATCGATGACGACAACCGTTTTGCTATAAAAGGAATGTATCCGTACCGAACGACTCAGTGTTTGTTTAACACTGATGATGAAAACATTGTTTTCGAAATACGTATTTGTTGAAATAAAAACAAATTTTTTGTAGACATTGGGTATTTTTACTCCGGTGACTCTCACCAAAATAATTTAAAGATGATATTGATACAACTATTATAAAACAAGAGATTGTGCACTTTTCAAATTATGTTATGCAGTTAAATTTACCAATAATATCTCCTCAAAATATTTACTCATATGTACATGAAAATAATTTAAAAGAAGTCTTTCCAAATGTGTATATTTCTCTACGAATTAATTTAACTTTGCCAATTTCGAATTGTGAAGCAGAGAGAACAAATTCAAAATTAGATCAAATTGAAAACGACAGAAGAACGTCCCTTCACCAAGAAAAATTAAACTCACTCGTTCGTCTATCTGCTGAAAGGGAGCTAACAAACAGATTGGATTTTTCAGATCTAATTCAGAAGTTTAATGAACTAAAATCTCGAAAGAAACCATTGGCTTAAATTTTGAATCATTTAATTTAGTAAACATTAATTAAATAATATTTTTCATTTGTATTATTAGATAGTTAATAATTATTTTAGATTCCGAGCGAAGCGAAGAATGTATAGGTTTTACAATGATGTGTGATTATTTTTTGTTTTTTTTTTTTTTGTTTTTTTTTTTTTATGTCTTTTCACGAATAGGGTATGTTTCCGGTAGCAAAGTGGATGTAGTTGGTACTTTACTTAGGTCATTTTTTGAATTTCTCAAAATTGACGCTATGCGGTAGAAAAAACGGCGAAAAAATGACGAAAAAACTGCATTTTTCGCGAAAAATGAAATTTCGACGAATTCTATTTCTATATTTCACGATAACTCAGGCAATTTCTAAGATAGAGACCTGAAATTTTTTTTGGATGTTCACATAGCTACTATATATATGTGGTACAATTTTGGAACCGTTACATTAATTTTTCTCCAAAATATAGGACTTTGAATATTTCGTAAAATTCACGTTTTTACGTATATAATGTGTGATAAAATTGTCAATTTTGGGTATTTCAGCCTGAAAATTTTACTGAAGTATACTTACATATTACTTAACATCATACTAAAATATTAGAAAAATCCATTGTCAAAATTTTTTTTTATAGCCGTTTTAAGTTGATATTTTTAGGAAAACGAAAATCTTAGAATCCATACATATAAATAAATATTCTGAAAACACTTTTACTACCCGAAATAATGCTTCGATTTTCACGAATAGCGAGTTTCAGATGTAAAAGTGGATGTAGATGGTACTTTATTTAGGTCATTTTTCGAATTTCTCAAAATTGACTATAAACGGTAGATAAAACTTCGAAAAAATGACGAAAAAACGGCATTTTTCACGAAAAATGAAATTTTGACGAATTCAATTTCTATATTTCACGATAACTCGGGCAATTTTTAAGATAGAGACCTGAAATTTTTTTTGAAGGTTCACATAGCTATTATACGTATATATGTGGTAAAATTTTGGAACCGTTTTTTAAATTTTTTTATAAAATATTGAACATTGAATATTTCGTAAAATTCTCGTTTTTACGTATATAATGTTTGATAAAATTGTCAATTTTTGGTATTAAGGTCTGAAAATTTTATTGAAGTATACTTACATATTAATTAACATCATACTAAAATATTAGAAAAATCCCTAATCTAAATTTTTTTTTATAGCTGTTTTAAGTTGATATTTTTAGTTCAAACGAAAATTATAATTTGACTGAACTTCGCTCAGAATCGTTTTTTCGAATGCAATGGTTTATCATTGCATTCAAATTCTAAGTAAAATTAAACGCTATGATCCGCACACCTGTATCCTGTGCGGCAGGAGTATCAGCTCTTTTTTTTAAATATTATACAATTATTAAAAATTAATTTTTGTTCTGTTAATAAAACTTTTGTTCATTAATGCAATTATGTTATTTTAATGTTCATTGTATTTTTCAAATTACATTTAACAAATATTAAATTGCCCCGGGTCCATATTCCTTGAGTTGGGCTCTGCATATGAACTTATACGTAATACGTTATTTTAATTTTATCAATTGGAAATATTATGTAAATATTCCATAATAAATATAATTTATGGCATGACGAAGTTATTTAAGTTATTTCGTCATGCTACTATGCTAGTAACTACACTTAAAATTAAAAGAAAATTTTTTTAAAAACATCGAAACAACCGATGTTTTTTTTCTATTCGATGTATCGAACATCGATGTTTTTTAAATTTTGCCCATCACTGTTTTTTATTTATTCATAAATGTTTATTTATTTATGTATTTAGATTTATAGTTATACCAGTTTATACTGCTATCTTTGTTCTATATATATATATTTGTATTATGATTATTATTTGTACGTGGGCGCCTACATTTTGATATTTACTTTTGTCAATATAGTTTTCATGGGCCTGCCATTTGCGGCACATTATCATAAATTGTAAGGCTTTATTCCACTACACCTAGTCTAAACCTTCCCCGATTTACCCTGCAGCACAACGCACAAGTCGTCAGGGCCAACTGCACGAGAAGAGCTCGGCGGCGCACATTTTTGGTATACTGCGGCCGACGAGAGAGCACTATTCCTTCGCCCATCCAAATCCGGTTAGGTTACCTAACTGTGGCGTCGACGGTGGTGACAGGTGGGTCGGCGGTGGCGACAACGGTGTCGGCGGCCAGTAGTTTGGGAGGTTTAGTGGTGGGAGTGCACGAGAACGGACGAGTTTTGGTCGCCGCCCAAAAGTGCTCTCTCGTCGGCCGCAGGTTACACTTACAATTTCGGTTTGAGTTCGTTAATTCGTTATCTACTGACCGTTTAATCTAATCTGTGATATAATAAGTCTATGGGTAACAACCACGATTTAAGATATATCTTAAATCGTGGTAACAACACTGAACTATATACAGTTATATATATAATTAATATATAGTTCAGTGGTAACAACAAAAAGTATTTCAAGGAGCTACGACTGTTTTAAGATATAGGTTTCCTCTACAGTTTTTATAAACCGAATACCCAATTAGTGTTATCATGAAAAATTGAAAACCAAAATTGTTTTTGTTAAAATCACTTGATAATAGTTATTACTTTGATCATTGATTATAGAATAGACGCTTTGCGGCACTTTTCGTGGGGATGGGGCTATGCCCCAAGGGACTATAAAATACCTACCCCATAGAACGGATACTGGTGCGGATAGGCAGTGGTTTCGTGTGACCTAAAACTTCGCTTCTCGAGACCTTTGGATGTTTACTCCATGATTGGTAGCCATTATATGAGTATTAGGTATTATTTATGGCGGGGCGATAAATTTTTTACAGTGCACTGGCGGGGCGATAACAAACAAGTACTAAAAAATGTATAATTAAATACATGTCTTAATATTACATACCATAGTAAATAAATAAATAAATTACTATTAATTTATTAAATAACTATTCTGTTCATTTAATCACAGGACATTTTTTACCCTCGCCCTCATTTTTATTAATGAATGGTTAATTCAGAGTTGGCAGCTGTTCTTGACATATAAATAATATGAAAAAAGGGGGGAAAACCAAATTTCTGCCAACATGACTAAGTTTTCTATAATCTTTGATTTTGAAAAGCAGATAATTGGGTAATATAAAGTTATTGATATACATTTTCATAATATAATATTAAACATTTAAATAATAGTTGATAAAAATAACAAAGAGCAATTATTATATTAGCCGGTATATAAATTATCTAATATTTAAAATTATATATTTATATCAATATTCAATATTATATCATTTAAATTGTCTTTTAATTATATCATTTGTGTTTTTGTTTTTTAATGTTTTGTAATGGTTGAAATGTAATAACTTTGGTTGAAATGTAATAATAATAAAAAAAAAAAAAAATCAATATTCAATAGTAGATACTTAAGGTTTATGAGTTTATTATATAGTTCATGTATTATTTACTTATGTATATAAAATAAATTATTATTTAATTATTAGGCATATTTATATTTACTATTTTAAACTTTTTAATGTTATAATATAGTAAGTCATAATCTTAACTGCCTAATCAAGAAGACTGTTAAATATGTTATTAATTAGTTTTATTGTTATAACTTACAAGCTTAATTTGTTCTTGTTAGCTTATAATTACTCAACAGAAACCTAATATTAATAAAGAAGACTGAGAAATTAGTTATGTTTATTGTATCTTTCTAAATAAATATAAGTTTTATTATTATTTATTTATTTAATTACGGAATAAATCCATTTACAAAATGTATTTCATTTGTTTTATAATTTATAATTATCAAATTATTCAAATTATTATACCTACTTTAGTAAGACTACTAAGTAAGTAACTCATGACTTTAAAGTTTAAAAGATACAATTATTCAATATAGATTGAAAAAAAAGTATAATTGTCTGTTTATTAAGAAAAGTATATTTGATTAGTAGAAATTTTTTTTATCTGATCACAATTTAACCCCAAAACTTAAAATATAAATATCTCTAAAACTACTTAACCGATTATGATATGGATTGAGATTGATCATTTTAGTGAATAACACATATTTATATGAATTTTTAGGAGGGGTATCAAAGTGACCACAAATAAGGTGTGAGATTGATCATTATTTAAATTAATTAAAAATAGAGTAGAAATAGACTACAAATATTTATTTGATAAAAAATGTGTACTAACAATTTACACTAATTTACATAATATTTATTATTATTTTATATTTATTTATTAGTTAGTTATATTATTTTATATAATAGAAAAAAAAAATTAAAAATTATGATCAAAGTGACCCCCTTTGAGCTTAATATTAATTTTGTTCCTGATTCACTTGATGACCAATATTAACTTGTAGTTCTTCATGGTGTCTCTCTTTTTTCAAAAGTTCTATTTTCATTTTATCAGGACCGTCTTCAGTGTTTATTATCTTTAAATTAGATGTATTAGCCTAAAATAAAATAGTTAATTTTTATTAATTTTTTTAAAAAAAAAGCAAGGAAAGGGATACTCCTGCCGCAGGGATATAGATGTGCAAATCAGTGTTTAATTTTAATTAAAAGTTGAATGCAATGATAAACCATAGCATTGGAAAAACAATCTGAGCAAGTTCAGTCAGGTATTGATTAAAATTTTGACATTTTTTTATTAAATATTTAAATGCAAAATTGTATCACACATTATATGGACCATTTAGGTACATATTACAGTACATGAATGAACACCTATAAAATTTTCAAGTCTCTATGTTCAATATAAATGCTCATAAAATCCTTTGTTACCTAAATGCCCAAATCATAAAAAATAAATACTTGATTTTTAAAAAATCGGAACAAAAAAAAAAGTTTTTAAATTTTTACCCCTTTTACCTCGATTAACCCCTTAAAAGTTGAATTTTGAAAAATCCTTTCATAGCAGATGCCTACGTCATAATTTCAGCGCAATCTGTCCAATGGTTTGAGCTGTGCATTGATAGCACAGTTTATCAGCTTATTGTTTTATATATAAATATAAACAAACTTCTATTTATCTTTTATTTATTCCTAAATGGCTGGACCAATTGCAACGAAATTTGGTACAGAGATATATTAGGCCTATATTTGGGTAGAAGATAGGTCAAGTTAAAAAGTGATGGGCCCAACCACGGAAGGTGCTCAAACAAGTATTATGAGATTTAGGATGGAAATTTTTGTTTATAGATGCTTCGCTCAAAACCTAAAAAATAATAAGTAATATCAATCTATTTAATATACCATCATTAAAGTAGATAAAAAATATCTAGAAACTTCTTCTTTCTCTAATCCTCCAGCTAATTCCTGAAATGATTTCTGTTCTCCTTTAGCATTAAAGCAGTCTAATAACTGTGTTCCATATTCATGTATATCAAATTCTGGCCTTTTTTCTTCTTCTTCTAAAATTGGATGGAGTTTATCATGCCAAGCTTGAACTCTTTTTCGCATTTCTAATTGTTCATTCAACTAAAATGTTAGATAAAATAAAATAAAAAACTATATTAATATAATAGTTTTCAATTGTACACTTAACAATATCAATTTGATTTTGTTCATGTTTCTCTAAATCTAAAACATTTTTCTGATACGTTTGATAATTATTTTCTTGCTGCGGTCCTTCTATCATTTCTTCATCATCAGTATTTTCAAAACATTCGTAATCGAAAGCATTGTCATACATTGGAAGTACAAACTCCTTGAATCCAGGTTCTTCTATACATTTAAAAAAAATTTAAATAACTTATTGTATACTTTATTTTAATAACTTTATTATTAATTTATAATAAACATACCACCATTTTTCAATCTTTCTTCCATTTCTTGATCGTATTCTATGACAGATGATAACACATTACTACATTAATTATATTAGAATTTTTTTTTTTTTTTTTTAATTAAAGACTAACATACTTACCATCAAACAAGTTATTTTCTTTATCTGAAAAACAAATACAATTAAGAGGTTTTAATAATATAATTTTAAGTAAGTGTTGTAAATATTACTTGTTTGTTTATTTTTCACTTTATTAATTTCATTTCTTTGAAACTCTAATGAAGAACTGACTAGGTCTACAAAAGCTGGATCCACAGATATACTAGATTTTAATTTCATTTTTTGATTAGAATAATCTCCAATTGTATAACTTGGTATCCACTCTCCATTGTCCTAGAATTATTGCACTATATTGTTATAATATGAGAGAAGTACATTATATTATTTTTTTTAATTATGGAACTATAAACCAGTCATATAGTTCCTAATTAAAAATTTTGTTTTACAGCTATATTAGTATATGCAGTGACATATTTTGAACAAAATTCTAGGGGGGTCCAAATTTTTTTTTCCTATATATTAATCAAAAACTTATAAATTTACTAAATACAAATAACAAAATTAATATAAAAATAATATAAAAAAAAAAACAAGGTAACTTCTGCCGCATCAGATACAGGTGTGCAAATCATAGTATATAATTTTAATTAGAACTTGAATTCAATGATAAACCATTGCATTCGGAAAACAATTCTGAGCGAAGTTCAGTCAAATAATGAAGGAATTGATTAAAATTTTGACATTTTTTATGAAATATTTAAAATGCAAAACTTTATCACACATAGGAACCATTAGGTACTGTTACAGTCATTTTATGCGACTCTAACGGTGTCTTCAATTTTGTGCAGATTCGGCATAAAATGTCTGACAGATTATCCCAGTGCATATGATAGAGGGAGACCGTAATATCTTAATAGCAATTAAAACATTATCACTTTACTAGGTATAAAAATTAAAGATAAAGAAATTACATACCTAATTATCAGAGATTTTTTTTATATTAAATGTATTTTAATGTTACATTACCTTTTATTAATAAATTTAGTAAGCAATGTATTTAATTAAAAAAATTAATATATTTAGAATAAAACTTACCTGTACTTCCTTTTTAGATTTTTTTTTTTTTACTATAGGCTTGTCCACATAAATATTATCTGCAGCACATAAAACTAAAGCCCATGGATCATCTTTATTATTTAAAGGTATCTGACTAACGTTCAATATATTTTGTGGCCTGTAAAATAACGGGATCATATGAGTGCAAGTTATCTAATTATTAATAGTTATTTTTAAATATATATTTACTTTGGTAACTCTGCATTAGGAACACAAATTTCATCATAAATAGTCTGATCAAAATTTATTGGTGGTTCCGGTGTACTTGGAAGTATATTAATATTTGAATCATCTGTTTCATTAAAATCCACTGGCAACTAAATATTAAGTAATAAAATATAAAATATTAATATACTTATTGCAATATTATTTATAAAATATACCGGGTCAGAGCTTTTTTGATATAACAAAGACATATTTTGAGTTACATAAGTACCATTAGCACAATCAAATTCTTCGTTTACAGCAAAATAATGATTTAAAGGACAATTCAACCTTAAAAAATTTAAATTAATTAATTATATGAATTAAAATCACTTTTTACTATATAATATTCTTACATAAAGTCATATTTTTTTCCAATATTTTCTCCATTTCCAACAGAAATATAGGGCAATATTTGACTATATTTATTATTTACTTTAATATTAGTATTGAGCACAATTTGTGGAGCGCGTGACTTTATATCCAAAATTATTTTTTTGCAGTCAAAAGTTATTACTTGAAAATACAAATAAAATTAATATAATAAATGAAAATATAATAAGAATAATTTTAAAATTAATTATATTATAGTCTAAGATTGTTATTACACCTTGTTCACATGTCATAAATATAAAAATGAGTAAGATCTATAGATGTAGATAACCCCATCCTAATTTTGAAAAAATAAAATGATTATACAATTTAAACTAAATTTTGTATATCAAGTCTGCATATTAGAAGCATATATATCATAGCATACCTAACCTGTAAATACGCTACATGCCTATGTATTATATACTTACATGAAGAAATTAGTTCATCATTAATTGGTTCAAATGAAGGATAAAATTTTACTTTTTTTTCTTTCTTTTTCTTTTTATTATTTTCTGTATTTTCTGCATCACCTGCATTGTCATTATCATTTTGATTTATTCGACTAATATAAACAATATTTATTATTAATAATGATTATTTAATATTATTAATATTAATAAAATATTATTTATCTTTATAAATAATAATTTATTAAATTATATTTTATTCCCATCAATCCCAAAGTCTAGTTTACTTTATTACATATATTGCGCCTAAAATTTACATTATCAATATAGTCTTTTGAATTAAATAAATATAATTTTCATATTACGGGGTTTGAAAGTAGTGATTTTCTTTCGATTTTAAATTTGTTTATAAAATTGTAATTGTAATATTATAAGTATCTTTAATATTGTCTGGTTTATTGGTCTAAAGTGACTAAAACACAAGGTGGTATCCAATGCCCTTAATATATATTATATCTTATAATGAAATCAATTATTTTATTTGCTTATAGATTTCTTATTTAAAATAAAACTGAGCACTTGTGATTTTTTTTTTTTTTTTAAAAAAAACCTAAATCACAAAATTGACACTTTTTAATCGTATACAAGTTTCAAAAAATATGTTTCCTGACCTGTCAGTAACTTGGTGAGCACTGAGGATGACACAACATAGTTGTGAAATAGGTATGATTAAAAAGTAGGTTTTAGGTATAAATTTTGTGATTTAGGTTTTTAACCAGTTAGCGTTAGTCGCGTATGAGCGCGGCACTCACTCAATTATTATTTTAGCCATTATTGGTTATTATTTAATTTGAAAATTTTAGATAACATTGTATACCTTATCTTACCATACTTGAAAATTTTATTATAAATTGGAAAACCTAATTCGTAATCTTTTGTTGTAATTACTATAGATTGAAATTGTCAGTACCAATAAATTGAGCGGCACTCATATGGAACACTTCCTTGTAATATGGTATTACACGTATTTCATATGTAATATTATTTGTGATTATTCATGTATCGTGTTATATATCCATTTCCAGATATACATGGTATTTAATAATATAACGATCCTCATTAATTATTAATAACAAAATTCTTACTTTTAATTAATTATACCATTTTTGAAAGTAAAAATTAGAAGAGTGAGCGTGGCGCTCATACGCGACTAACTTAGGGTGGCCAGATTAAATTTTAAGAAATCAGGGACATCATAATTAAATTGTTTTCATAAAAATGTTTTTCTTTTGTCTATTTAGTATGTAAACCATAGTATGGGATATAGCCTGCATTGTAGAGTAATAGACATTAAACGCTAATTGGATATTAATATTCAAATATAATATATTTAAAATATACATATTAAGCCAAGAAATATTAAATATAAAGTGTAATTTTTCAAATTTCCTTGGACAGCTTGTATTTCTCAGTGCTGTGGACTTTCTTCAGTAAAGTAGGATTTTTATTTTTTACACGATGGCAAATAAACATGTACCGATTTATAAATTATAAAGTATATTCGTATAGTTATCTGTGGTTATAGCTTTATAGTGTATACTATTATAATATAATGTTTAATATTATAACTTATTGTAATCGTAATTTTCGCCATACAAATATACAATAAATAACAAGGGGATTTCGAGTTGAAATGTAGGCAAATGATAAAGAAAGAATTAATCATTATCGAATATTGTTATAAGTTATAACTTATATTAAATATTTGCGATTAAATTTTGTTCAAAATAAAAACGATAGGTAACCGAATAAGTTTTACGAATATTATGGAAACAATTTTAAATTCCGGGACATAACTATTCAAAATTTTAAAACCGGTACAAAACAATGTTCCGAGAAACTTTGTTGGGACGCCGGGACATGGGTTCTAAAACCGGTAACATCCCGGCAAATCCGGGACGAATGGCCACCCTAGACTAACTTATGTGTTGTAAATATAGACGCGACTAATGACGGGTTAATACAATTTTTTTTTTTATAGATTTCTTGTAAAATATTAGCCTTTAATAGATATATAAAAGTTAAATGATGACTTACTATGCTTTAAATTTTCCAATTATTTTCATCAGGATATCAACTACTTGATCTACTCTATTTCCATAAAGAAGTAAAACATTTTGCATCATTAATGCAGCCTCCACAAAGACAGAAGAACTACCATTTGAAGATTCTCTCAAATGATTTAAATATGAATCCAATTCCTGAAAGAAATATATTTAAAAAAAAAATGCTTTATGATCTTTTATATCCACCAATGAAATTACTTTAACTAGTTCATATTTAAGAGCTTCACAATGATTTTTTTTTATTGATTCAATAGGACGTAATAAGTTTTTAAATGCTTCATCAAAATCTTTATCATCTTGATAATTCCGTAGTAATGAATCATGCAATAAAGCTATTTTAAAAATATTTAATAAAATTTGAATATTTACTATACATTGTAATAATTTTAATTTAATATAAAATTACCAATAGATTCATTTATATAATGCAAGTCACTCATTCTTGTAATTATGTTATCAGATTTTATTTTGTTATGAGAATTTTGAGATTTTGCCACGTTTTATAAGTGAAATACTAATGCTATATTCTGAAATTATAATATATTTACTATTAAATATTAAATATTAAAATATGCAAACAATAAACATAGACAACTAATTTCTTTTTTAAATCAAATACATATACAGAATATAAAATATTATAAATCATGCTTAGTGTTCATATTATGTTTCAAAAAATGTTTCTTTAAAAACATGGTTTTTAAATTCATAAAATAAAAAGAGCTGATACTCCTGCCGCACAGGATACAGGTGTGCGGATCATAGCGTTTAATTTTAATTATAATTTGAATGCAATGATAAACCATTGCATTCAAAAAAACGATTCTAAGCGAAGTTCAGTCAGATTATAATTTTCGTTTGAACTAAAAATATCAACTTAAAACAACTATAAAAAAAAAAAATTGAGATTAGGGATTTTTCTAATATTTTAGTATGATGTTAAGTAATATGTACGTATACTTCAGTAAAATTTTCAAACCCTAATACCAAAAATTGCCAATTTTATCAAACATTATATACCTTAAAACGAGAAATTTACAAAATATTCGAAGTCCTATATTTTATAAAAAAATTTTAAAAAACGGTTCAAAAATTTTACCACATATATGTAATAGCTATGTGAACACCCAAAAAAATTTTCAAGTCTCTATCTTAAAAATCGCCCGAGTTATCGAGAAATATAGAAATTGAATTCGTCAAAATTTCATTTTTCGTGAAAAATGCCATTTTTTCGAAGTTTTTTCTACCGCTTATAGTCAATTTTGAGAAATTCGAAAAATGACCTAAATAAAGTACCATCTACATCCACTTTTACATCTGAAACTCGCTATTCGTGAAAATCTAAGCATTATTTCGGGTAGTAAAAGTGTTTTCAGAATATTTATTTATACATATGGATTGTAAGATTTTCGTTTTACTAAAAATATCAACTTAAAACAGCTATAAAAAAAATTGTGACTTGGGATTTTTATAATATTTTAGTATGATGTTAAGTAATATGTAAGTATACTTCAGTAAAATTTTCAGACCATAATACCTGAAATTGACAATTTTATTACACATTATATACGTAAAAACGTGAATTTTACGAAATATTCAAAGTCCTATATTTTGGAGAAAAATTAATGTAACGGTTCCAAAATTTTACCACATATATATAGTAGCTATGTGAACACTCAAATAAATTTTCAAGTCTCTATCTTAAAAATTGCTTGAGTTATCGTGAAATATAGAAATTGAATTCGTTGAAATTTCATTTTTCGCATAAAATGCCGTTTTTCGTCGATTTTTCTACCGCTTAGGGTCAATTTTGAGAAATTCGAAAAATGACCTAAATAAAGTACCAACTACATCCACTTTTCTACCGGAAACATACCCTATTCGTGAAAATCGGAGGATTATTTCCGGTCGTAATTTTGTTTACAGACATAAAAAATAAAAAAAAAAAAAAAATAAATCACATATCATTGTAAAACCAATACATTCTTCGCTTCGCTCAGAATCTAAAAATGTAAACCACGATGTTACATCGTGATGTAAACTAACCAAAATCGACAAAACAAGAAAAAAATATCTTTTAAAGAAAATATGCAACACTGTATATAATAATAATCTTTTATCCAAACACTATAATTTGTTTTTTGTCCTTATTTATTTTTATATTTATAATTTATAAATATAATAATCTTAAATCTTTTATCTAAACACTAAAATTGTTTTTGTCTTTATTTACATTTATTTTTAAATAAGTGTTATAGAAAAAAATACTGTTACAGATAATTAGGCCGTAAGACCGTGTACTAAACTAATTTGATATATTTTATGATAAATCGCCATTTAACAACACTATTATAATATATCGAATCTGTAATATAATATTGTAATATTTATTACAATATTATGTAACTCATTAGTAAAATGAGTATATAATAAATTCATTTTATCAATGTTGCCACTTACGTGAGGTCGATTTTGTTTGTTTACATTTTCAGCAAACGGCCGAGAGCCTTTCTGGTTTAATCAAATCCGTGGTTATATATTGTAAAAGTAAAAATATCGAAAAACTTTGCATGGACCATAGACCTTATACTTATAGACAATACAGAACAGAATAAACGAATAAATAAAAATATCATAGACCTTATACCTAAAGGTCTATGAAAAATATACGTAAATTTATAGAAAATGAAAACTTTTAACATGCAGAATAATACAATAATTTTATTATACAATTTAAAATTTAAATACTTTAGTGCGCATGTGCGTAGTGCTTCATGAGACACTACCTGTCGTGACCGCCGAGAACTACAGCATAATGGCTGCATAATTCGTTTATTATTATAAGGTCTATGACATGGACACTATTCCTTTTTCAGGAAAACGATTTTTTGGGGGATGTTAAGTATCAATGACGGAATTTTTAAGCAAAGCTATAAATATTAAAATTAATATCGTGATTTGTAAATCATATGAAATATAAAGAAATAAAAATAAAATATAAAAATTAAGTATAATATAATTACCACTTACCAATATTGTAGATGTTACATAATTAGACATACACATACAATAGATTTATTTTAATATTGTCTAGAAAAGTAGAAAAGTATCTTTCATTACAAAAACTTTCAAGATTCAATAAATAGTAAAATAACTAATTGCGTTAGCGTTTCAAAAGAGAATATAGTAAATTAGTAATATACCACATACAGTACATACCATTTACTGTAATTTCCAACTGGCAACTAGCGTAGTAGCGTCTAGCACGCTCCCGCTGACCTACGCATTAATTAATATTTAAAATTTCAACTTGTGTGAAGTTGGTGACGTCGGTAAACAGTATAGTTCAGTTGGTAACGATCGCGTATTGTCGACGCCACGATGTAGAGAAGATAAGGTGGTTCCACTCCGACCAAATTAGTGGGTCTAAAAATTACGGCATTTTGGTAGTACAATTTAATCACCCAGGCAGCGCCACCATTCGACCGGAGGCCGACTTTTATATGAAATTAATAGGGATTTTTTTACATATTTTTATTTATTATTATTTTATAATTCATAATAATTAAAAAATATTATGTTTCTATCATATTTATTGCTATATTATATGTTATTTAATTTGTGTTCAAAAATATAGATTATATTTTATTTTAAAAACCACAATATACGTTTATGTATCACATTATAATATGTATTATTATTTTAATTCCTATTTCTTAAAAGACGTTTTGGTTAAACGATGATTATTCTTGTATAACCATTTATACAATAATATACGCATTATAATATTTATAATACGTAATATAATATAATAATTATAATATTAGGTACATTATGTACAGTACAAGAAAAAAATTGTGCTCAAATAGTACCTACTTCTCTTTTCCTAATATACAAAATGCATTTTCAGTTTATTGATTTAAACTAATTGACTTAATGTAGAAAATTTAGTTTAATTCAAGGAAATTTTTTCATTTAGTACTAAAACTAATACCTTTATGGCTTTATTCATTATATTTATCTCAGAATTCATTAACTCTTTCACCATGTATAAAGTATAATAATAAATAATCAATATTGGATTAATATTTTACATTTGTAGCACGCAGAAGGGCTAAAATAATGAAGTCAATAATTATCTTGGACAAAGAGTAGTTCAGATTTCAGAATAAATTTAATATACTTAATTATGATAGCCATGTACAAGTGTTAATATTTACTTAAATACCGTTAAAAAACACATTTTACATAATTTAAAAATTAATACAATAATTACTTATTACTTAATTAAACTATACTAATAATAAAAATTACAAATAAAGAATAATTAATTTAAAAAATAATTAAAAACGTTCATCGTGACATATCTTCAGTATAGAAATATAGGCCTCCGGGCGAATGGTGGCGCCTCCTGGATAGCGAATTTGAACTACCAAAATGCCTAAAAAAATAGACCCGCAATTTTTACTGATAAGAGGTCGAGTGGAATCACCTTATCTTCTCTACATCGTGGTCGACGCAAAAATTTACGTTTGTCTGTACGTCGGGAAAAAATTTTCGGCTCCATGTTCTTATCACGCGCGTATTGATATGGCCATGTTCTGTGCACGGTTGTAGATACTGATAGTATACTGATAGTATACTGATAGTATACTGATAGTATACTGATAGTATCTACAACCGTGGTGGTTCTGTGACTTTGCGTTGATTTCTTATCAATAGCATAGAGTTACTATATGACCTAACCGTTATATATACTTATCTATGATGGCCGTTAAGTTCCTACGATTGTGTACCGAGCGCGTTCTTCGTTAACAAGTAACAATATTATTAATAAGAAAATAAATAACGTGTAATCTAGTTGCCAAAAAGTAAGGTTTTAATTTCTGAAAACGTTTGTGTTTGTTGTTCGAACGTGTGACTACTGACTGTTGAGAAACTTGTGTGTCCATTGGATCAGGCTGAGAATCATGAAACCGCACGACAAATCGGACGTAAGTAGCGGACACGTTGAAGATCAAAATCGTTATTATCAATGCTAAAGACATTAAATTGCTTGTACGCATTGCGTTTTTTTTTAAACTAATGAATTAGAATTTCAAAACCAATACTATCGTGTTTCCAGTATACGTACAGTTACGTCATACAAATTCTAAAATATTTTTCCCGCCCGTTTGCACCTCGTAATCTTCGACCATATAAACTAATAGACGCGGCGGCGGCATACGATAAATATGTTGTATTTTGTAAGGTTGATACCATTATCCGATTATCGAATAGCGAGTGATGTCACGTTTGGGCAATACCGTCAACCGCTATACGCCTATTATTATAATTTATAACCGAAATACGTTGGCTTTGGCTATTGTGTTTATGGAATATGGAATTGTAATAAATAAATAATTTATTTTTAATTTTATACAGCTATTTTTAAAATATAAAGATTTGAAAAAGATTTTCTTTCACTGGACCTCATTGATTTTTTTATTTTAATCTTGAGGACTCCAATAGAAATTACTTATCGACCCCTGGTTTATATGGTCAAAGCTCGTAATCACATGGTCTTATTAATGAAGACAGTGTCAGTGGTGGTTGTTAATATCTTCCCGAGATTTTCCTATTAAGGATTGTATTTAAAGAAAAATAACTTTTATAGTAATTAATGAACTAGCATTAATATCTTAATTTTCATAATTTAAGGAACCTTAATGTGAACAAATCCAATAGTAGTTAATTATAAATACAAAAAAATATGTAGAAAACAGATATTACTTATAAATAATCATTTTACATTATTGTTAGTATTATTCATTTGAATAAGGAGATACTTTATTTACATTTATAGTTTTTTCCTAAAACAAATCAGATTATAATAGTACTTTTACTTTAATAAACCAATACCTTTGTATTCAATAATTTCATAGTTATAATTATATCTTAGTATTATATGCCTTTAATAATGAAAGATCTTATTGTATTATATTAATTTTGTTCATGTTTTTACTAGTCGTTTTTGCGAAGTGTCACTAAACGTGTGTTTAAACTTATACCTATACTTGGCACAACATTGATGAACACGTTACTCGGTGAATCACAGTCTGGTAATGATTTATCATTAACAAATGAAAGTAATGATCAACCTCCTATGAAAAAATTATGTACATCTAATAATACATTTGCTACTGCAAATAATCAATGTAAGTAATAAATGCAATATGTACTATTTATTTTAGATTCTGAGCGAAGCGAAGAATGTATTGGTTTTACAATGATGTGTGATTTTTTTTTTTTTATTCTGTAAACATTTTTAGTACCCAAAATTATGCTCCAATTATCACGAATAGAATAGGTCTCTGGTAGGAAAGTGGATCTAGTTGGTACTTTATTTAGGTCATTTTTCGAATTTCTCAAAATTGACCCTAAGTGGTAGAAAAAGTGACGGAAAAAAGGCATTTTTCACGAAAAATGAAATTTCGAGGATTCGATTTTAATATTTTATGATAACTCAGGCAAATTTTTAAGATAGAGACTTGAAAAAAATTTTAGGTGTTCACATCACTACAATATATATATGGTAAAATTTTGGAGTCATTACGTTAATTTTTCTACAAAGTATTGGACTTTGAATATTTCATAAAATTCTCGTTTTTACGTATATAATGTTTGATAAAATTGGCAATTTTTGGTATTAAGGTCTGAAAATTTTTCTGAAGTATACTTACATATTACTTAACATTAATTCAAAATATTAGAAAAATCCCTAGTCTCAATTTTTTTTTATAGCTGTTTTAAGTTGATATTTTTAGTTCAAACGAAAATTATAATCTGACTGAACTTCGCTCAGAATCGTTTTTTCGAATGCAATGGTTTATCATTGCATTCAAATTCTAATTCAAATTAAATGCTATGATTCGCACACCTGTATCCTATGCGGCAGGAGTATCAGCTCTTTTTTTTTAATTTTTGGTTCATGCTTTATATAACAAAATTTGATTTCTGTATGCATAATATTTATTATATGTATGTGTCTTAGCAAACATAAATGCTGTTTTACCTGAAATATCTGCTGTTAATTGTGTACCAAGTACAAGTAGACAAAGTTCAAAGTTTATAAATCAAACAAATTTTTCTTTGCGTCGTACTAGAAAAAAGAGTAAGTATGTTCTATTAAAAGCCATATATAGAAAATATAATAACTAGGGTTCGGAAGTTGTTGCATTTGCATGTTTTTTTTTTTTTGAACCATTAAATAACTAAACTAGCAGCACTTCTAACTGGATATATATATACTCATATTACATATGTTAGGTAAATATTAATAATTGGGGAAAGATTTCATTGTTTAGGAAATGTTATCAATGACCAAAATATAATTCAATTGCATAAGGAAAACATTTTATTTTGTACAAGACTATTTTTAATCGGTTAATGACAATTATATTAATTCCTAATATTTGTTCTCAAAGATGATACTCACAGTGTATATTATTATATTTTTAATTATAAATTAATATTTTATATTATTATATTTGATTGGACACTTATTAATTATTATTATTATTATTATGACATTTAAAGTTACAAGTTACAACCTATATTAAGTTAATTGTTTAAACTCCTTGTTTAAGAGTCAATAATAATCTTGATAATAATCATTTGATTTTTATGATTTCAAAATTTGACTCCTATTTGGTTAATATTAATGATATTGTCCAATTTAATTAATCATTGACTGGACAATATATACAATTTGAAAATGACATTTTCTATTGTAACATCTTTGATCATAACATTTTATAGGATAATCATAATTTTGTGTTACAAAGATGTTGAAAATAGTATTTGAATGATATGTAATCCATACTGTTGCTTTTGTAACATAAAAAGTTGATTATCCTATAACAGTAACAGGTAATTTTTTTTTTTTTTGTTTTTAAAAGCTCATATTATAATGCATATCTTTATATATATATTATTTTTCAGGAATAAGATGTCCAGTATGTACAAATTTTGTTTTATCAGATAAAGTTGATGTACATCTCGTTATGTGCTTGACCAAAGGAAGACTGACTTATAATGGTAAGTAAATATGTTATTAATTATATAAATAAATTGATCTTAGTTATAGTGTTAAATATTTATGTGGGTATTTGTATATTAAGTATGTACATAAATGTTTGGTAGAATTGTAGAAATATTTTTTTTACCTATAATTATTATTATTATTTTTTATTAATTATATATATAGAAGATGTATTAAAAGATGATAGAGGTGAATGTGTTATTTGTTTTGAAAAACTAATACAAGGTGATATTATAGCAAGGCTTCCTTGTCTGTGTATGTATCATAAAATGTAAGTATAATTAATATGTTTAAATAAATATATTATCCACAAATCAATACTTAAACCATAAATATAATTAATATGATTAATCGTAATTAATTCATTATTTAATTTCACTGTTTTAAATGTGCCAAAAAAAAAATGCTAAGATGCTTACTTTATTTTTAGTTTTAACTTGTATATATTTATATACTAATACAATACCTAGACTATTAATGTAATTGTGAGTGTAATTGTAAATTCAGTTACATAATATATATCATAAAAATAAATGTGAATTAAGAGAAAAAAATATAATTATATGTTCATAATAAATCTTCATTTTCTTACAAAATAATACATTAATTGATTAATTTGAAATTTGCCAATTTAACATTTAAACATAAATTAATTTTTAATAAATTTGTTATGTTTAATAATTTATTTCTCTATTTTGTAGATGTATAGACCGATGGTTCAACGTGAACAGATCATGTCCTGAGCATCCTGGAGATTTAAAGAAAAATGTAAGATGCCACTATATAATTATTAAATTAATTTTTTTAACAACTATAAAAGTATTATAATACATCATAATTATAATTATATTATTACTAATACCAAAAAACTAAAATACATTGTGCACGTAGAAATTTTTTGTCAAGATATGATTATTATATGCTTTTAATATTTTGCAGTTTGGTTGTGTACAAAGGCTGATATTATTATCAGATTTTAACTGTTTTATTTTTTGATATAATTATGTTATAAACAAGGTTCGGATTTTATAGCACTAAAAAACAATAAAATATGCGCTATAATATGCCTTAAAAATATCAAAAATAGCAAAAAAAATTAAATCCAAATTGTCTTTATTTTATTTTATTAAATAATAAAGAGAGAAAAATTAATATATGTATTGCAAATTACAACAATATTTATAAAATATTTTATTATTGTATAAATTTTATATTTATAAAAGTATACTCTATATTATTATTTAATTTACAGTATTTTTATAATTTTATGAACTTATAAATTTAAGAAAAGTACAAAATAAAGCATTATAATGTGCATATTAGCAAAAAAAAAGCACCAAAACTTCAAACATAGCACTAAACATCTGAAATATACAAAAATATGCAAAAAAAAAAAAAACCAAATAAATTTTCATATTTGGAATCTCTGATGTTTAAAACAAATTTCTAGCTTACTCTGCTATTTTTATTTGTATCCTATAATAATTAGCAAATGCTATAAAATCTGAACCCTGGTTATAAATAAATAATTATATATAAAGAAAACAATAATCAGTTATGAAATATTTTATTTATGATTGCATTAGATATTTTTTTTTTTAAAAATGATAAAATTTTTAATTTATCATTTTTATATTTTTAGAAGATCGAGCAATATTTTGTTGAGTTTTCAAATTAAATAACTTTATAGTTAACATGTTAAATAAAACAAATAATTGTACATATCATTTTTTTTTTTTTTTTTTTTTTAGACTTATTTACCTATTTTCTACTGGTAAATTACTTTGTTTTGAAGAAAAACATTTTTAATAGAATATAATATGATTTTGTACGTGTAACTACTCATAACTTAAACTGTTATTGTGTATATTCTATGAATATTAATGGATATAAGATAGTTATTCCAGGATTAAGATTGTGTTTTATATTATTTTATCTGATTCCATTGTCAGTAAATAAAATTTAATATTATTTATTGTTTTATTTGTACTCAAATTATAACCACTTTAAAATAGACTTAAGCATTTTATTGTTATTTTTAATTTACATACGGTGCATTGTAACTTTATTTTATTTTTATTATTTGTTTTTCAGATTTTATAACTAATCAAGATAATGTAACATGTTTATGGCTGCTATTTTGTATATTTTAATTCAAAATATGTGTTTAGGTGAAAATAATATTTTTGTATAATTATTTTAAAAAAAAATTGTTTAAACAATTGTCAATATAAATTTACATTTATAATCTTATTTCATTGCCAGCTATAGTTTCATAGCTAGTTAATATTATGAAATACTGTATACTCGTATATCTCTATTGTATTAAAATTACTTGAAATATTTAATATTAATATTTTGTTTTTGCTCTGTATCTCAATGACATGTTTATAAATTGTTATTATAAAATATATTGTAAATTTTAGTAAAAATAAACAAAACAAAATAGTGATTTATAATATAGTATTATGTTGAACAAAAATATAAATTATAATTTTTTTTCTTACCAAACATAATATTTAATATATAAAACATGGAGTGTTTTTTTTACTTGTATTGTACTCTTATATATTTTTGAGCATAATGCCCGGAATACACAAGGCTAGTTTTTCAAGCTAGGATAGCAAGTCAGGGTTAATAAGCTAGAAAGCTAGTAATTATAGGTTATGTATTATAACATATGTATAATTATTATTTGTACAACTACATATTATATATGACCAATTCTAATCTTTTATTGTGATATATCTTAAACATTAATGTATAATATATAATTAAAAAAACTATAAGAGTAAATATCTTGTTTAGATTCATTAAATTTGTTTTATTTTGTCATATAAATATTAAATAACTTATTTTAAATTCATTTAGTTAAACCAATTGAGAAAAAATAATTGTAATAATTGAAAATATTAAATTCATGTTGATTTGGTTGATAATTGTAGATCAATCTCTGTGGCCTGATGTATGTGTGTGAAGTAATTTTATGTATTGTTATATGTATGGTGATAGATGATTACTGATAATACTTCTCGCTATTAGGCAACTCTAATCTTATTAATATTATTCTAAATTATGTAGTTACATACATATGTTAAGTGTTTATATTAATTAATTTAAGAGATGGAATTAGGTTGAAAAAATTAATATTTGAATTATGTATATTATTCTAGACAGAATTTGTATAGCAAAGAAGAATTATTTTGTTAATCTGAATGTCATAATATTTATTTAATACAATTATTTTGTGTTTTATGCTCTGTATCAGTTGCAAAAAATCAAAATATTGGTAAAATTATTATATTTATGCACTCAATGTCATATTTAATAGAAAAACTAGATGAAATATTTAATATATTGACTAGACACTAGAGACAAAATTCTCTACCAAAAATCTTTACATCCACATGTGATATTTCAATATAAGTATATACATAATAGAAAAAGATGATACTGCTGTGGAAGGTATACTCGTACAGGTTTAAAGAGAATAGTGTTGAATTTTGATTAAAATTTGAATGCAATGAGAAATCATAAAAAGATTTTGAGCGAAGTTCATCAGGTAATATTTATATAATATATTGACCAAAATTTTTATATTCATACTCTACGTTTGATAAAAAAAAAAACCCCTAAATGAGTCACCTAAATACCCAAATATACTTTGTTCAGAATCATTTTTTGAATGTAATTTATCGTTTTATTCAAATTTTAATTAAATTTCAACGCTATCCTCTTTTGACCTATATATCTTCCACAGCAATATCAGCTTTTCTTTTTATACTTTAAATTAAACAGCAACAAAAAAAAAAAAGAAAACCAAAGGTAAATGTAATATTCACAATTATTTGGAACTGAGTTAAGTAACGTGTATTTGAGCTTCAATAGAATTTTTAAAAAATTTTGTCAATTTTATTTAACATTATTGTAAAATATTGAGAAATAAGAACAATTCATATAAATATTAGAAATATCAATTTAACTAAACTTCAATTTTAAATATTGTGTTTAGGCGCAATTAGGCTATAAAACAAGGGAGTACTTGATCTTGATCTACATAAAAAGTTAATTAAAGTAATATTCAGATTATTTTAAGAGTTACTTTTCCTTTACATACGAGTCCTTATTTTAACTTCGAGGTGCTAATGACCCAAAGCACCCCCTAGTCGAATAAAAAAAAAAAAAAAATGAGACTTGAGATTTTTTTTAATACTTTCATAACAAATCAAATTATACATAAGTATGCTTCAATCAGATTTTCAAAATTTTTCGTATTTTTTATTAATTACAGAAAAAGTATTGAGGAATAAGAATTATTTTCGATTATAGATACATACTAAAAATATCAACTTTACAAAATTTGAGACTTGAGATTTTTTTTGGTGGTAATATGTTGAGTACCTAATATGTGAATATACTTCAGTAAAATTTTCATACTTTAAAACCCAAAATTGTCAAATTTATCAAACATAGATAAAAACGAGAATTTTAAGAAATATTCAAAGTTCTATATTTTGTAGAAAAATTAATGTAACGGTTCCAAAAATTTATCACGTAGGTATATATAGTGAATCTAGAAAAAAAAGCCAAATTGAATTACTAAATGCCAAATGGATTACAGTATCTTAATAAAAATAATGTTACAATTTATAACTAATTAATATTTTTATTTATTTATAATTAATTTATGCTCATAAACAGTGCCGGATTAACGTATAGGCAGGGTAGGCACGTGCCTAGGGCTAGATAAAAGTGGCCGTAAGAGGGGGCTAATTTTTTTAGATTTTGAGCGAAACGAAGAATGTATTGGTTTTAAAATGATGTGTGATTATATTTTGTTTTTGTTTTTGTTTTATGTTTGAAAACACTTTTACAACCCGAAATAATGCTCCGATTTTCACGAATAGCAAGTTTCCGGTTAGAAATTGGATGTAGTTAGTACTTTATTTAGGTCATTTTTCAAATTTCTCAAAATTTACCTTAAGCGGTAGAAAAACGACCAAAAAATTACGAAAAAACGGCATTTTTCATGAAAACTGAAATTTCGACGAAATCGATTTCTATATTTCACGATAACTCAAGCAATTTTGAAGATAGAGACTTGAAAATTTTTTTGAGTATTCACATAGTTACTATATATATTTGGCAAAATTTTGGAACCGTTTGGTTAATTGTTCTTCAAAATATAGGACTTCGAATATTTCGAAAATTCTTGTTTTTATGTATACAGTATACCTATATAATGTTTGATAAAATTGACAATTTTGGGCATTTAAGTCTGAAAATTGTACTTATATATTACTTAACATCATACCAAAATAGTAGAAAAATCCCTTGTCTTAATTTTTTTTTATAATTGTTTAATGTTAATATTTTTAGTTTAATCGAAAATATTATGAAAAAAAATGACGAAAAAACGGCACTATCTGACTGAACTTCGCTCAGAATCGTTTTTTGAATGCAATGATAAACCATTGAATTCAAATTCTAATTAAAATTAAACACTATGATTTGCACACCTATATCTCTGTGGCAAGAGAATTAGCTCGTCTTTTGTTTTTTTTTTTTAATGGGCTATAAAAGAAATGTTTGCCTAGGGCTATGATCGGTCTTAATCCGGCACTGCTCATAAAGTTATAAATGATGAAAAGTACAGTAAATAAAAATAATATTACAATTTATAATTTTGTTTATAATGAATGATAAAAAATTAATGATGAGTAAAAAATATAAAAATGTAGAAATGTAAAAATTTAAAATTTAATGACGAATGGTATTGGCTATTGCAGTTAAAAAATCAGGAATATTGCTTTGTCCTTCCATTTCTATACAAAGTTGTTTTAATTTTGTTTTGTAATTTATCATATTTCTTAATTTTTGGGGGGGGGTATTTAGAGTATACCCAAACGTATGCCATATACATATACGTATTTTATTATGCATGAAAATAAAAATATGGTGCAAAGTTTTTGTATATAACTTCAAAGTAAGTCCGAGATCCGACCATCAAAATCGTATATGTTCTTCTTTATATGAATTTATTTATGATTTTGTTATAACTTTATAAGAAATTATATTCAAAAAAAATAAAAAAAATTTATTTTTATTTACTGTATTTTTTATCATTTATAAGCCTAAATTAATTATAAATTATATAAAGAAGAAGAAAAAAAATGTCCTTCAATATTTCATCCTTTATTTTTTGTTCGCCCTCTAGTTTCTAGTTTTTAAATTTATTCAATCTAATTAGACGTTATTAAATTTGTTGGTCAATTATTTTATAAACATTTTATATTTAAGATTTTTTTATAGACTATAATCATTAAAAATGTCTAATTATTAATTAATACATAATTCTAAATTATAATATAATTCTGTCTAATATAGCGCCATGTAACTTTTTATCTGGGTTTTGTGGGTTCTATAACCTCCTCGAAATTTGGAATTGGAATACGAGTTTAAGTATTATAGTAATAATAAATTATCGTAACTTATAAATTCGAATCAATAATATTATATATTTATATTATTCATTGACGCGTTTTTTTTTTTTTTTTTTTTTTAAATTCCTTTCCTCGAATTTTTCCTATACGTTCTCGCGTGTGCTTTATTATTACTTTATTATACAGAGCAATCAAAAGTTTACCTGTTACAAAATCGGTGTCATCGTTTTCAATCCAATGTTTTTGGTAACAAATAATTATAATTCGTTTATGTACACGAACCTACGTGAAATAATTGAATTTTTGTATTCTATAAATAGGTACGACTGTACGAGTATATACTCCTATATATGGATAAAATACGAAGATTCGAAGGAAAATATTATATAAATTCATTATACCTACATCTACGAGTATACAAAAATAACATTATTTTATTAAATAAAATTTTAGAATGATTTATATTCACAGAATATTATACGAAACGCATATTACTATTATATATTTGTTGGAAATTCAATCAAAATTATATTAACGGACACGAAAATTC
>JAIUCT010000011.1:9472398-9485850 GCA_021307375.1 Tetraneura akinire | reverse complement strand
GTCTCGGTGTGGCACCGCCTAGGTTGGTGGCTGACTAGGAAGACAGATCGCGCCCGACATCGTTCGTACAGGTGTACGCACCATATCGGGCCGTGTCAAAATAATAAAAGAACAAATAAAATAACGAGTTTCTTTACTGTTTCTTCACAGACAAAAAAAATGAAAACTGTTGATGAAAAAGTGAGTAACCAGCAAGACCCTAAATTAAATTTAACAAATTTTATTAATTGGTTATATTAAAACCTTTAGAGGTATGTTTTGCAGTGAAGTACTACAGCAAATGGCATATTCTTTTCTTATCATTCTCTTAAATATAATTCAACGAGAAGTAGAACATGAATTGGCTTGTGGCAAAACCACCAATTCGCCGTGTTAAGTAGGTACAATGGATGGAGCTTCAGATGGTAAAGGCGAGCCAGCAGTAGCATCCCTAGTTTCTTTATTTTCAATATCAACACGGCATATAGGACACCGTTTGTTAGATGACAACCATTGATCAATACATTCAATATGAAACAAGTGCATACACGGCAAACGTCTAAAAAATAAGAATTTTATAAATAAATATTTATTAGTCTTTAATATTAATGCATACCTAACATCTTCAGTATCCTCAAAATCTGAACAACATATAGTACACTTTTCTGTATTACCTTCCATTTCATCAGAAGATCTCATTATCTATTACAATAAATAAATAATTTAGAATATTTTATAGGTAGTTACTATTAATATTGTTTTTAATTAATACTTACACGTTTGTACTTATGAGGAAATGTATTTTTTTCTATTATATCTTTAGAAGCACCAACAGGGGTCATGCGTTCTTCGATCAATCCTAACATTCGTGTTAACATGGGTAATCCATATGCCAAGTCACTAAGTTGAAATCCAAGAAATTCATTAGGTGGCTGTGATGGTATTGATGAGCCCGGAGTTGACTACATTATAATATATATTATTTATTAAATTAGATTTGTGATGTATATATAGTCAATAAAATATATTTTTATGTAGTAATCAGCCTACATTAACAATAGTGCCTGACAGCGCTCCAATACTAATGCGTACATGATGCATTCGACCAGGTGATCCTGGAGGGTGATAATTATAATAATGATGAATATGAGGATGACCACCATCATTAAAAAAATAAATAAATCAAAATGAGTTACATAAAAAAAAAAAAAACATGTAAGAAATACCTAGAAGAACCACTTTAGACCACAATTTCTGTTTGTAATGAAAAAGGAGATACTTGTTCTATTCCATCTATAGGTGGTGATAAAGTCTAAAATGTTTAAAAAAAAGATCTGATACTCCTGCCGCAGGGATATAGGTGTGCATATCATAGTATTTGATTATAATTATAATTTAAATGCAATGTTAAATCATTGCATTCGAAAAAACGATTCTGAGCGAAGTTCAGTCAGATAATGTAGGTATTGATTAATATATTGCCGTTTTTTCGTCATTTTTCATCGTTTTTTCTAACGTACAGGATCAATTTTGAAAAATTCGAAAAATGACCTAAATAAAGTACCAAGAACATCCACTTTCCTACCGGAAACATATGCTATTTGTGAAAATCGGACCATTATTTCGGGTAGTACAAGTGTCTTCAGTCATAAAAACAAAAAAATATAAATATTAATTTTAAACAGTTATAAAAAAAAATTGAGACAATGGATTTTTTTAATATTTTGAATTAATGTTAATTAATATATAAATATACTTCAGTAAAATTTTCAGACCTTAATACCAAATATTGCTAATTTTATCAAACATTATATACAAAAAAACGAGAATTTTACGAAATATTTAAAGTCCTATATTTTGTAGAAAAATGAACGTAACGGTTCCAAAATTTTATCACATATACATAGTACCTATATAAACACCCATTCAAATTTTCAAGTCTCTAACTTCAAAATTGCCCGAGTTATCGTGGAATATTGAAATCGAATTCGTCGAAATTTGAAAAATGCCGTTTTTTCGTCATTTTTTTGTCGTTTTTTCTACCGCATAGGGTCAATTTTGAGAAAATCGAAAAATGACCTAAATAAAGTACCAACTACATCCACTTTGCTACCGGAAACATATGCTATTCGTGATAATCGGAGCATTATTTCGGGTAGTAAAAGTGTCTTCATACTTAAAAAAAAAAAAACAAAAAAAAAAAAAGACACATCATTAAAAAACCAATACATTCTTCGCTTCGCTCAGAATCTAAAATATATAATGTATAATATATAATTTTTATCTTCTTAAATTTATTTCAAATTATTGAAAAATGGTACTACAGAACTTTAAAAATATTTTAATAAATAAAGAATAATACAATTTTTTAAAGTAGATGTTTATTGCTTTGTACTAGACATGTTTTTATTCACATTAGCCAACTAAATCTTATAAATTTCAAATGTTATGCTGTGGTATTTACAAAAAAGTTTGAAATATCAAACTCTACAAAAATAAAAAATTATTTAATTTAATTTATTAATAACTTAATTATACAGACAAACAAATACACATTGTCATTAATGCTACTGTATTTTAGTAAAACATTTTGATGTAAAAAACAATTAAATTTTAAAAAGAATATAGCTTTTACTTACAATAACAGTAGTAGGATCAATCCTATGTGAACTAATTACATCTGGTCGACTGATTACATTTGGCTGTTGAGGTTGAGGCAAATCTGTATGAATTGTTTGAATAGATGGATGAACTGGTGTTGCTTGAGGAGGTTGTTGATAACTTTGCCTTGGAACTCGTTGTAGAACTCTTAATATTCTTAATGGACCCACAGAACCACTGTTAAGTATATATTGAAAATTTAGTAATACTTTTTAAGAAATGATATAGGCTTAAGGCGGCTCTCCGTAGTGAATATTTAAGGAGTATTATATAGGTAATAATTTAATTGATTTAATGACGTTTCGTGTATGTGTGTATAAACAACAATGTATGATTGCGTGATATAGCATGCGGGGTTAGAGTACGCACTCACATGCACATGTCAAATTATTTATTGTAAATATTATTACACTCATAATTTTTGTATTGAAAAGACCTAAACTAGTTCCATTTTTTAGACTTATGTTTTTTTTCGAAAATAATTTTAAGGACAGTTTTAAATTTATAATAATGAACTCTATTTTGGATCGTACATAGCCAATTTTTAATTTTATTAATATTATAACAATAAATCTATATTTTACTTTTTATAAAATATTAACGTTTTTAACAATTTTATTTTTAGAAATGTACGATTTAAAAAAAAATTCTTAATAATGTAATTCGTACGATCCAAAATAGAGTTCTTTACAAATATAAAATTGTTTTCAGAATTGTTTTTTAAGTAAAACTAAAGCCAATACGTTGGAACTAGGTTAGGTCTATTTCGCCGTAAATATTCACTACGGAGAACTGCCTTAAGATTATAAATATTTTAAGTACACAAGACTGTTCTTAAAGAGCTCAGAACCCATGTTTGTGACTTTATTTTTAAACAATTAATGGATATTTTTTTTTTTTATTTAAATATAGTCCGTAGCAATTAATGGCCATTGGACTTAATTTTCTATAAACAATTAGCAATATTACAATATATAAAATACATAAATATTATACACAGATATATTTTTTCAGACTATAATAGGTTCATGAGTTTTGTTTCTGAGAGAAATTGGGTGAGCTTGGAGATATTGTTTGGATTTAACTCTTCAGCAAGGTTACATGATATTTGGTGGGATATTTTTTATTTATTTAATAAAGATAATTATTTACATATTTATATTTATAAAATATAAAACAATATATTAATAAGTAATATTAATTGATTTGTTAGTGTTTGATATTTAATTTATTTTTATTTTTATTATTACTTCAAATTAGATGAAAAACATCAATAAAAACTCAGTTGAAAGTTTTTTAATATGTATACAAAGGTTTGATATAAGGTTTGGATAATAAAAATTTCCAGCTATTACAGTATCCATTAAAAGACCTTTTTCAAGATTAAAACAACATAAGAAGTAATTTGAATCAAATTACTTATGAATAGACAAAATAAATTTTGATGACTTATTTACAGATATTAAATGAAGAAAAATAAATGTTTTCTTTCTTTTAAATTACTAAATTTAAACAAAATCAAATTATTTTACTTAAAACTGTTAATTTTACCCACATTACATATTTAATTACAATTGTATGGGTAAATACTATTCTAAGGAACTGTTAAATAAAATTATTCTACATTCATAATTTTTATTAATTAATAAAAAGAGCATTGGTAAAAAATGAGTACATGAAAAAATGTAATTCTCCTAATCTTACAACAATAAATAACCCTGCAAGTATATTTTTATAGTTAATTAAAATTAAAAAAATATTAAAATTAAGTATAAATTTTATAAATTTAATTACTTATTCAAACTATAATCCATTCTTCTTCTTAGTATTATTTGTTCTCTTCTATGACGATTACGCGTAGAATGCATGGCATTAATAATTGGGAAACGACTAGACATAGCATGACCCATTGGCAAATCAGCTTGAGGTGTTCTTCCTGAATGATTTATCAACGTATCATTAACTTCTTCAGTCTCTTGAGTTAAATCAATTACAGGTGGACCGGTTGGCTAATAAAAATAATATTTTTATTTTTCACATATAATTAATGTATTATTTGTTTAGTGATATATATGAAAATCTGTTTAAGAAATTTAATAAAAATTATTTTGTAAATGAAACATAAATCTTTAAAATTATAATTAGAATATTAATCAATAATCGATGACCACATGACAAAATATATTTTTTTGGTAGTACAAGATAACCTTTTACTGACTTATATTATATATTATAATGTACTATTTATTTTTATATATTTATGACTTAATGTAAAATAATAAATTCCTAGAGGTAGTGATGAGCAATTTAAATCAATTTTTTTGGTCGATTTTAAAATCGATCGGCCCGGCTGATTTTGATTTGTTGAAGTGATTTTATCTCCTCGATTCGGCCGATTTAAAATATATTAACTTTGGAATATTTGTATTGGTCACAATGAGGTAACCAATTTTTTTTTCGCAATTATAATATTTTATACACTGTAATGTAATGGCATCATTACATGTTGTTCTGAGATAATATATATTACATATTAACATTATGGCCTTAAGGGTAAATAGACGGACGCCCTGTGTGAATTCTTAAAATTTTTTGAATAAAATTAAAAATATGTATGTATATTGTATATTAATAAATAAAATATATATTTTTCCACAGTTTTTTTTGTATTAATTCTCACACTTATCTTCTCATCACTATTAATGAGTTATTTAGTTACATGTATCATCACTAGGGCTAGGATTTATATGCAATAATTTTTGAATTTCAATTTAAATCGATTTAAATAATTGATCGATTTTTTTAATTTTAATTTAAATCGATTCACCAACGTGAATTGCCCATCTCTACTTAAAGGCCTAGATGTTTAAAATAAAAAAAACACCAAATTAAAATATTTAATGTTAAATAGTATTGTAAATATGTATAACCTTTATATTAATTGTAGTGTTGTCATACATAAAATAACTGAACCTTTACAGAACTAATATATATTATACCCTTAAGTAATAAAAATAAAATTAAACTTACTAGTTGATTAATATTTCTTTGCTCATAATTAATGATTGTAACTAATTCTAACCCGCTGTCTTCGTCATCATCTGCATCCATTGCATTTGACCTATCTGTTGGTGGTGTTCCCGAGTTGTCATCTGCATCCATTGCATTTGACCTATCTGTTGGTGATGTTCCCGAGTTGTTCATTTCATAAACTGTATATTCATCAGCTAAATATTTGTAATACATAGATATTATTTATTTTTTCTTATATAAAATTCAATCATTTTAAAATGTCAATTTTTAAAAAATAAATAATTACTTGATGACGTTTGAAGGTTAATGATTCTATTTTATAGCACAGATAACATTAAACTGGCTTCAAGTTTAATGTTATATGTGATTCTATATAGTTTGATTTGAAGAACTGGCAATAAGAAGATCCTTTTGAACTGTATAGTCATAAGTAGGTACTTGAGAATTTGGTCGTTGGGTGTCATAAACTTATAATATATAGACCACGCATTACACTATATTTGTGTATAACCATAAGAGATAAAACCATAACACCTTGAAGCCACGATTTAAGATCGTGCTTGAAGCTAACATATGTGCGAGAAAGACAGACTCTGACATTACTTTTTCAAGGAGTTTATAAGCGAATTCTACAAACTCTTTGAGATTATAAATATTTTTATTAGATAAAATAATGATTAGTCTATGGTTATTGCACGGTTTAAGACCGTGGTTTAAGATATCTTAAACCGTGGGTTATTGCAAGGTGGATATATATATCCACCTTGGGTTATTGTTAAATGTTTTTGATAAGCATAAAAAATCGTTTAACGGCTCAACATGATGATAATGGAAAAAATACACGCATGCGCAATAGGCATAAGGTGCATTCCTATGTTTAGACCAAGGTTGGCTACACCGGTAACCGTGGTTTAGACGCTCCTGAATATTTGTTTATACTTTTTACTACCTCGATGCGTTATTAAACATAACTATTTTAACATTAATTAGGATTTAGGAGTTCAAAACTTCGAACAAATAATAATTAATAAATAATTATTTAGCTTATTAATTTAGAATATATTTTATAGTTTTATACCTATATCTCATATTGCTATTTACCACTCTAGTTTTATTTATTTATTTTTTAAACGTGCACATTTTAAACGTTCATTAAATTGTTTGCAATGGCCGAACCCAGAATTAGGGCATTGAAACGCCTAATGATCGAATACAAAAGTATGTGTGATGGAGAAAAAAGATGTGCCACGGACACGAATTTAAACCAAACCGTGTAATATAAAATATGAATACTTATTTTTTTCATTTTAGAATTGAAGTTAAATCCATCAGAAAGATTTATTGCCAGACCCATCACTTTAGATAATTTCTTTGAATGGGAAGCTTTGATCAAGTAAGTTAAATCAGTAAACCTAGTATGTAAATAGTCGTTTGTAGTTAATATTCACTGTATTCACTTTATATAGAGGACCAGAAGGAACTTGTTTTGAAGGAGGTGTTTTTTCAGCTAAACTAGTTTTTCCATCAGACTATCCAATGAGACCTCCAAAAATGATTTTTACATGTGAAATGTTTCATCCGAATAGTAAGTAATTAAACTACTTATGAAGTTATTTGGTTTTACTATAATTATTGCAATTCTTATGGAGAATTATTAAACTCATTAACCCAATATTAATAGTTTAATACAGTAATACCTATATATTGTTAAAAAATATATATAAAAAAAGCAAGGGAAGGAATAAAGGTGTAAAAAGGATAGTGTTGAATTTTAATTAAAATTTGAACAAAAGTTTGCATAAATTAAAATTTTTTGAGTAATCGTCATTTAAGTATGTATGTCATTTCATATAACTAGTGATTTAGCATGCCACCTATGTCCAAAAACAATTAATTTCTGCAAACTTTCATTTTCACCATTGTTTTTAAAATATTAAAATACATGTTTTAAGAAAAAAATAAGCAAAATGTAAGTGGTAGCTAAACTATATTTGTGTAATCTGATAACGTATTAGTAAAAAACCGTTAATTAATTTTTTTTATATTTATTCATGTTACTTTAATACTTTTAATTTAATCTATTTTACATTGTACATACAGAGTTTGTTCCAGCCAATAACTTTTAATATATTTATTTTTTAAATCTGATTTTTACACTTATTTATGTATATGTATACAAGTCACATTTATTATTAATTATTATTATTTATATATATATATAGTGCTTAAAACCAAAATAAAATTTTCATATTTATTATAATTCTTAGATAACTAATTAATAGATTTTGTTATTCTAAAAATTTAAATAATTGAATTACTAATTTCTATAAAGAATTTAATTAGATATTCATTTTTTAAATGTAAGTAAATTCAATATTATATAATCAATTTATATTCAATATAAACTGCAACGTTTGATTTCTGTTTTAAAACAAACATAATCAAGGTGTATCAATTCATGTTTATTGTAATTATATTTTAATTGATAAATGATTAATTAAACGCGGAATCGCCATGAAATGGTCAAAATATAACATTCGCTAACCATTTGCTGGTACTTTATTCCATATTTAATTAACCAAATATTCATTTTTTCATTTAGCTATAAGTTTAGCCTATATTTTTTTTTTTTATAATTACCTAATTTTAAGAAAAATTAAGACTACAAAATTAATTAATATTAAAACAAAGATTTTATTTTTTTATAGATTTATATAGATAAAGATTTTCTTAGATTTAAGTACCAAAAAAAAAAAAAAAAAAAAAAAAATAGTGAAAAATGTAACTTGTATATACATAAATAAGATAAAAAGCTGATTTAAAAAAAATTAAATAGATCAAGAGTTATTGACTGGGATAAACCTGGTGAGATACTTAGTATAGAAAAAAAATATAGAAGAAATATACATTTGTATATATTGTAATATTTAATAATTCATTTATCAATGATCTAATCACATAATTATAATATGTAAATGGATTTTTATTTTAATCAACTATAAATATTTATGAAACATATAATTATTTACTAAATATTTAAAATAAGTGCGTAATAAAAAATGTTACACATTACACTTGGATGAATGTAATTATTGATATAATATTATTACACAGAAAATAATTTTAATTTTAATTTCAATTTATTTTATTTTATTTTTAGTTCATTCAGATGGACATGTTTGTATTTCAATTCTGCATTCACATGGAGGTGATCCAATTGGTTATGTATCTAGTTCTGAACATTGGAGTCCAGCATTTGGTGTTGAGATAATCCTTTTGTATGTTATCAGTATGCTCGCTGGTAATGATGAAAATATTTTAAAATAATTTATTAGGTAGTAATTCATAAATATTTATTTCTTATTAGAACCTAATGATGAAGGTAGTGCAAATGTGGATGCAGCCAAAATGTGGCGTGACAATCGAGAAGAATTTAATAAAATAGCTGGAATATTGGTTAGGAAAACTATAAAACATAAATACTAACTAGTCCATAATAAGGTATATAAAACAATTTCATTGAAACGTTTGACTTGCAAAGAATAATGTTTTTTTTAATAAACTCACATTTATATACACTATTTTGAATTATACGTTTATAAATACATTATTATTTATAAATACAATTTATAAAATACATTATTTTTAATCATTTTTCTTGTACTTTACATAAATAATAAATTTTAATTTTATATAAATTTAATTAATTTACTATGACATATTCAGTAAAAATAGATCTTGTAATTTATAGCTGATTATTCAATATACATCATAATCATTACATTAAATATAAGTACTTCTTTAACACACAAACTATTACTTGACCTCTCAATATAAATAATTTATCTACAAATACTCCGTTTTGTATGTTTTGTATGAGTTATTATTTGACAATTATCTCAATGTTAAGAAACAAACAAGTACCAAATTAATATATATCAATAACAAAAAATAATTTAATAAAATTATATTTTGAATTTTATTTTTATTTCTAATTAAAACTGCACACAATTTAGTATTATAAAATATCTTCAGAAGTCAATTTTAAGACAATAATTTATGCTTGATATATTTAACTAGACCAAAATTATATCGAAAACACTTAATAAATTATAGAGTAACTCTAAAATCATAATTAGTTACTTAAAATTAGACAACAAAAAATATAAATCCAAAAAAACACAAATATACATTATATTGAAATTTTTATCTTCAAGAGTCAAATGTTAATTGGTACGATTAATATAATTTTAAATCTAAAGCTAGATAAAAAAGAGTATTATATTTTCAAATATTTGAAACTAATTTATTTAAATATTTATATTTATCTATTAATTAAGCTTAGTAAATATTAGCTTAATATATTATGAGCTATTTTTAACTTTAATTATAATTTTAAAAATTTTTATGTATAAATTAAATATACATAGGTATGTATTTTCCTTTCCCGACGACGGTTGATGACTGGCACTATGCTTGAACGCCTTTGCTTTGTTTGGAAATCGATTGGCTATGTTTAAAAGTGCCAGGCGGATGCGAGCTTATCGCCGCCAAATCCAGCCGTTTGGCACATTACAAGTGCCAAGCGGTTCAACCATCACCAGTCGGGAGACTTCTCCATTCGTCTCTTATTACCTGGTGAATTGACCAAGCACGCAGTCAGTTGATTATTAATTCAATGGTACCTATATTAAGTTGAAATACATTATTAGATTTAATAAATTTATAAATTATTCTCTATTATTGTATTTTAATAAAAAAATTACTTGAATGAAAACTATTACAAGTTGAACGGGACTAAAATATAGTACACGACAATCTTCAACTTTTAATACTATATAAAATTGAAATAAACATTAATTAAACTGTACACCATATTATTTATAAATATATTAAGATTCTAATTATTACCATAGGAAAAATAAAATAATGATTAATGATATAAAATAACTATAAATTAGTTTTAATTGTACCTATACTCTGTTCCAAAAGAGATGACACGAAGCCGTGACCAGTTTTCGTTCGGCGGCGCGCATTCCCCACCTACTCCGATAAATGCACGTATGCTCACCAGCGACCTCTGACACCCAGCTGCATCGTTAAAGACCATTATACGGCGCGCTTGGATTGTTGACATTTATGACACTTGGCGAATATACGTAGAACCTGTCACCTGATAACCGTGCAAGTGTACACGGCTATTGTGTGCCGCATTTTAATTACGGTGTATACATCTTCGGCAATGATCGGCCGTCATTCGCTATGCGCAGAACCCGTGTCTTCTCTTTTGGAACAGAGTATAGACCTAAAGATTGGTTTGGGTTACTTGGTTAAATATTAAATCAAAATAATACTTGATTTTTATACGAATATATCGAAGAACAAAATTAGAAATTTGATCCATTTATGCAAAAATCATGCCTATTCTTATTGAAAAAAATGATTCTGTGACTTTCTCAATTTATATTATAATGGGCAGAAAATTTCAAATAAGCATAGAAATGTATATTTAAACTAAATTATAAAATTATAAATTTTTATAATTCATATTATTTAATTCTTTAAAATTGTTGAGTAATTATATATAATTTTAGATTTCATTTATAATGCTAATATTTTCCAATATTTATTATTCACTACTAATATTAACGTAGTGTTTAGACTAATTTTTATTGCTGAAAATGTTTTATTTATTTTTGAAAAATACGTTATGGTTGGAACCATTTATTTACATTTTAATTAAAAATTGTTTATTTAAATAATAAAATAAGAGTTTATTAGTCATTTCGCTCAATGAAATCAAAATGAAAATGTTGATTATTTTTACTAAAACGTACACGAAAGTTATTTCGTTAAGATTTATAATATTATAATGAAATATTAACAACTAAAATTAAAGGTATAATAAAGTAATGTATTATGTATATTTTGGATTTGAACCAATAACCAATAAATTTCTGAATAATGGGTATGAGTATTATATACGTAGAAAAACGAGATACAGAATAATAATATCATTTATTATATTAACGTAATAACAAAATTAAATAATACATATTTTATTCATTAAAAGGGCAAACGTGAAAAATTTTAAGCGAGTTAACAATTAAAGAATAAAAATTAAATACAACAGTAATATATATATATATAATATATATAATAATAATATATATATATAATTTTATATATATAATATTAATGCTTAATAATAATTATTTATAATAATTAATAATTATTAATGCTTTTCATGAAGTTGCTTTTGAAGTCCTTCATTTCAAGTTCAAAGTGATGTAACATTTTTTTTATTGAGTGAATATCATTTTCTAATTTATTGATTTTTTCAATCATACTTTGTGACCAGCCATCTGAAATATTATATATAATTTAAATGTGATCACAAAGCTTTAAAAGAGAATCACAAATTATTGATGAAAGATGATGTAGTGAGATTAAGATGTCTTTAGGTTTATTTATTGAAGATTTATGGTTTTGTGAAAAATGTAAAGAATAAAACATTACCTAGTTATTTTATGTGATAAAATAATATGTCAGAAATGAAAGTTTTAATTAATATAATATGATTAATAAGAAATTATTTATTTCTTATTAGAGTCATCTATGATTGATATAATTCCATATACATATATATCAAAGTTCAATATTCCAATGTAATATGTGTAATTAAAATAGTATTCTGGTGGTAAAATATAACGATTTATTTTTATTAATTAATGAATAAATTATAAGTTTAGTAAAAAAAATAAAGAACTTATTTTATTTAGAATTCAAATGTTCAGAATTGTATTCCAATATAAAATATTATCATACTTTATTCTAATATTTTACAGTTTGCACCACGATTAAAGATATATCTATCACTATAGACACCGTGCAACTGATGGAAAAATATGCGCTCTGATGGTAAATGTAAGGACAACTATCATGATTAAATAACTATAATAATATGCTGTTATGTGTAATGTGTTGTAGGTACATACTTATAAGGAATTATTTATAAAATATGTTTTATTTAAAACTGTTTTAAATATATTTTTCCATTTTGAATACTTTATTGTATTCAGCATTATTAATATTATTTATGAAGAGTTTTATAATTATATTTAAATTATTATATTATTAAGGCCGATTCTTACAATGTCCAGTAAAGTGTCGGTTAACGCTAACTAGCGGTTAGTCAATTATTTTTTGGACAGTTGGTTCTTACAATCAGTGCCAGATTAAACATTTGTGAGCCCCCCCCCCCCCACCATTACGTAAATTTTAATTTTACAATTAATAATAATTGATATTAAAACCACATATTTTATAAATTTATAATCAAATTTCAATAAACAAAACAATTGAAGTAATCATTTAAAAATGGTAATTTATTTCCAACAAAAAAAATGTAATATATGTAATTCTTTGTTTATATTAAATATTAGGTAACTCATCTTAAGTTTTGTGAAATGAACATTTTAAGAATATCTTTCAAATCTAATTTTTGTAAAACATCATATTAGATAAGCTTTAAAATGTAAAGAACTAAATAATAGAAAGTAATCGACTAACATTCTAACCTCAGATTAAATTAAATTTATTTAATCTGTGCTCTAACCGTTGAATCATCGATTAAATATACATAGATAGCCCACGCAGGGACGGATTAACGTATAGGCAATTGCCTAGAGCGCTAAATTTTAAAGGGCGCCAAGAAGATGCCAAAATTAAAATTGCATTAAAAACATTTTTTTTTTTTTTAAATAGACTTAGTATTAA
>JAIUCT010000011.1:9430357-9461550 GCA_021307375.1 Tetraneura akinire | reverse complement strand
TTTTTTTATAGCCGTTTTAAGTTGATATTTTTAGGAAAACGAAAATTATAATCTGACTGAACTTCGCTCAGAATCGTTTTTTCGAATGCAATGGTTTATCATTGCATTCAAATTCTAAGTAAAATTAAACGCTATGATCCGCACACCTGTATCCTGTGCAGCAGGAGTATCAGCTCTTTTTTAATTACAATTTTTTAAAAATAAACAAATTTTATGTGCATTTTTTGAGTTTTTTAAGTCATTTTTGCATTTTTTTAAGAACATTTTTTGAGATTTTTTAGGGCATTAAAATCCCAGCCCTAATTATCATTAATACAAAAACTTCGAAACTAATATACATGGAGTAATATTTACAGGTAGCACTTGCCACCTTACGCCGTCTAAAAATTTGGTTAAAAAATGAAATGGGTAATGAGAGACCAAGTAGTTTAGGTACATAGGAAACGATTTGATAGCCTATAGTTTTTTGAAGAAAAAATAGAAAAAACCATTAATAAATTTGCTTTCAGCCCAAGGCGTATGTCACTAATATTTGAAGAAAAGTGATTATGTTTTTAAACATAAAATAAAAATTATATAAAATATTTCTCTGATTTTAATACATTTGTCATTTGTGTATAATTTAGAAAGTTTGTATAATTTGAGTTTATTAATATTATATATTATTATTATTATTATAATATCAATAATATAGTAAATATTATTACCTACTAAGAAAAATAGAATAAATTAATACTTCTCTGCAAAATACGAGATTTAATATAGGAAGAGGTGTGGGGGGTCTTTGCCATCTCTCCACAGCTTATATTCTCACTAATTATTTTTGCACCCGCTGGAATAATCTTCTACGGGCGTCCCTGAATATGCATGATAAAAATGGCAAAATATGCTTCAATATGCACCATAACTATTAAAATATACACTATATGATTATAATTATATGCATTACAAATTTGTAGGAAATTAAAAAAAAAAATTAAATTTTTTTCAAATCTAAACTATATTTTTTATTGTTAAGTAGAATCTACATAATAAAAAAATATAGATTAAGAAAATCACAATTTTATTTATTAGAAAGTGTTTAAAATATGAACAAAAAAAATATAATATAACAAATTTTAGTAGATTTTAAAATATTAAAATAGTTATTTTGATATTTAAGGAATAACATAAGATCTTTTAAAACTAAAAGTAAACTACATTATTTCCACTGGGTATTAAAATTTAGTTCTATAAAATTTTAAATAAATTTATAAATTTGATAGGTACATGCTCATATTATATAATAAATAAATAGAACAAAATTTCTTTAATTAATTAAATAAAATAACAACACAACCATAAATATGTTAAACAAGAAAAAAATATTTTTCAATTATCAAATTTTTTCCGTGATAATTTCAAAATTAATTTTTTATGAACATAATATTAATATGCATTTTTAAATGTATAGAAGACAGAAAATAGTAAAAAAAGTATATAAAAGTCTATAAAATATGCTAATTATATGCTTTAATAACAACATATATCTTAAGCCTTATTGAAATATGCATTAATATGCAAAATAAAATTTGGTCTATCTCTATAAAATCAGTTAGATTCAGCCCATCACATTTCAAACCCTCTATATCGTGCATATACTCAGTATGAATATGCAATTGCATACAATTCCGGTCTCTAGTCATGATACTGTGCAAATTCTAAGTTAATAGGAGCAAATTAGGTATATGTGTTTGAGTTTATAATAACTTGTGTTATTTTGTTTTTTAAATCACAACAGCAATATAATCAAACCATAACAGTTGACGGACAAGATGCACTGTTTATTCCTACAAACACTAACCAGGCTCAAGGGACACAAACTATGGAGGAAGATTTTGTGCTGCACGAAATTAAAGAGTCCATTAGCGACGCTGAAGACGATAAAGACACCTTCACACAGGTAAATACTAACCAGGCTCAAGGGACACAAACTATGGAGGAAGATTTTGTGCTGCACGAAATTAAAGAGTCCATTAGCGACGCTGAAGATGATAAAGACACTGTCACACAGGTAAATACTGAATACAGCAAACCGTCTTACCGGGTGTTGGTGGGAGTGAGGCGGTTTGTGGGACGTGACGACGTATGATAATCCATCGCCGCTGCCGCCACCGCTTATCGAGACGCCTTTTCTCTCGGATGACCTTGACGGAAAGTTTTCGCGATAGCCGATAGACCGTAACGCGATACAGTAAAGCCGACTCCACACATGCGGTATTTCGTTAGGTGTTCGCCGATTCCCAAATAAATTATAAACACTCACGAATGTTCGCCAAATACCAAACATTTCCATATTTATGACTTTGATTCTGAGCATTTTACCGACATGAAATGGAAAATATTCGGTATTTGCTGAACTGCTATCAGAATAGCCGAACATCTAATCCACACTACTTGGTATTCTGCGAATATCAAATGTTCGTGCATAAACGTTCGGCGAATACCGCATGTGTGGAGCCGCCGAGCCGGCTTAAGGCAGTGTCGCAGTGATCAGTGTCCGTCGTACATTCGCATTATACTCATCGTGATACATTGGGCCGATTCGCATTACTGAAACTGAAATTATAAGAAATTGATATTACATCAAATCAGATTATTTCAGTGATAAATATAGTACTTAATAATATAATAGGTATTTAAAATAGATTTTATTTTGAACAAATTATAGAAAATTATTCAAGGATGTCGTTCCAGCTGTTCTATTTTACTGAAAAACTACAATAATAATTTTATAACGTTATAATAATAATATAGGTATATTTTAATAGTTTTATCTGTAATAGTATTTATAACTTCATTTCCAGCTATTAATAAATTTAAATTATTATTCAAATTATTTATAATTTAATATTATGGCTTATAGTATTATATATATATATATATATATATATATAACACACATAAATATATAATTATTTTCTTCCTTTAAGGAATTTTAGTATTTAACCTTTTATTCAATTTAATTTTTTACATTTCATTACATACACTACCTATATTTTTATGTTATTCCTAATTCCTTTTTTTATATGCATAAATTTATTTTTATTATCTTACTTTATTGTGATTACTTATTAAAATAAGAATGAACAAACTGATTAAATTCTCTAAAATTATTATCAATTATTGTTTTACTTACAAAGTATCCAATAAAGTAAATACTGAGCTTTTAGTTTATCTTTCCCACTTAACCGATAAATTGACAAAGCAAAAATAATTAGTTCTTCACAAATATTTGAAAGAATTATTGGTTCTTTTGGTACTAAAGTTAAAAGTACTTTTTAAAACCGTTTATATCTAAAATAACATATTTATAAATTTAATACTTCTTAAATATAATAAAGGGTAAATAGATAACTTTATTTTCAATACCTTAAACATACTATATTTAAAATACAGTGAAACCTCCAAATAACGGACATTTTTATGGGAACGGGAAAATTTTCACCACTTTTAAATGGCAAAACCCCAAATACCAACCTAAATACTGGACACATTTATGCAATTTAATTTCTGATTTTGATAAATTTATCGTAAATATATAATAATATTGTAGAATGGCTTAAGAAATATCTAATCTAATGTTACTAGTTTACTAGAATACATTATTATAGTTTATCTTATTTGTCCATTATCGCGTCGATAAAAACATTTTTCAGTTTTCGTGAAAAATGCCGTCTTTTGGTCATTTTTTCTACCGCTTAAGGTCAACTTTGAAAAATTCAAAAAATGACCTAAATAAAGTACTAACTACATCTACTAGTTATTTTTAATTTTAGATTCTGAGCGAAGCGAAGAATGTATTGGTTTTACAATGATGTGTGATTATTTTTTGTTTTTTGTTTTTTTTTTTTTTTATGTCTGTGTACAAAAATACTACCCGAAATAATGCTCCGATTTTAACGCATAGGGTATGTTTCCGGTAGCAAAGTGGATGTAGTTGGTACTTTACTTAGGTCATTTTTCGAATTTCTCAAAATTGAGCCTATGCGGTAGAAAAAACGGCGATAAAATGACGAAAAAACGGCATTTTTCGCGAAAAATGAAATTTCGACGAATTCGATTTCTATATTTCACGATAACTCAGGCAATTTTTAAGATAGCATCAATTTTGAGAAATTCAAAAAATGACCTAAGTAAAGTACCAACTACGTCCACTTTGCTACCGTATCGGGTAGTATTTTTGTACACAGACATAAAAAAAAAAAAAAAAAAAAAAAAACAAAAAATAATCACACATCATTGTAAAACCAATACATTCATCGCTTCGCTCAGAATCTAAAAATTGTAGCTCTAATGTTTATTTTAAAAATAGTAGCTAGGGTAAAAATAGGAAGTTGTTCCTTTTGAAACATACTACAAAAAAAAAAAACAACATTTCATAGAATTCGTCGAGGTTGCAAAAGTTTCTGTAAATAGCCGACTAAATTAACTCAACGTTTTTAATGAACTTAAAACTAATAGATCATTGTATTTTTATGATTCAAAACGTTATAGTTTCTATTTTAGTCGTAAAAAAATAAACATCACTTTTAGATTCTGAGCGAATAGGTTTTACAATGATGTGTGATTTTTTTTTGGTTTTTTTTATGTCTGTGTACAAAAATACTACCCGAAATAATGCTCCGATTTTCACGAATAGGGTATGTTTCCGGTAGCAAAGTGGATGTAGTTGGTACTTTACTTATGTCATTTTTCGAATTTCTCAAAATTGAGCCTATGCTGTAGAAAAAACGGCGAAAAAATGACGAAAAAACGGCATTTTTCGCGAAAAATGAAATTTCGACGAATTCGATTTCTATATTTCACGATTACTCAGGCAATTTTTAAGATGGAGACCTGAAATTTTGTTTGGATATTTACATAGCTACTATATATATGTGGTATAATTTTGGAATCGTTATGGTAATTTTTCTCTAAAATATAGGACTTTGAATATTTCGTAAAATTCACGTTTTTACGTATATAATGTGTGATAAAATTGGCAATTTTGGGTATTTTGGTCTGAAAATTTTACTGAAGTATACATACATATTACTAAACATCATACTAAAATATTATAAAAATCCCAAGTCACAATTTTTTTTATAGCTGATTTAAATTGATATTTTTAGTAAAACGAAAATCTTAGAATCCATACGTATAAATAAATATTCTGAAAACACTTTTACTACCTGAAATAACACTTCGATTTTCACGAATAGCGAGTTTCAGATGTAAAAGTAGATGTAGATGGTACTTTAATTAGGTCATTTTTCGCATTTCTCAAAATTGACTACAAGCGGTAGAAAAAACTTCAAAAAAATGACGAAAAAACGGCATTTTTCACGAAAAATGAAATTTTGACGAATTCAATTTCTATATTTCTCGATAACTCGGGCAATTTTTAAGATAGAGACTTGAAAATTTTTTTGGGTGTTCACATTGCTACTATATATATATGGTAAAATTATGGAACCATTTTTTAAATTTTTTTACAAAATATAGGACTTCGAATATTTCGTAAATTTCTCGTTTTTACGTATATAATGTTTGATAAAATTGGCAATTTTTGGTATTAGGGTCTGAAAATTTTACTGATGAGTATACTTACTTACATATTACTTAACATCATTTAAACCGAGGCCGATATTAATTTTTTTTTTTTAATATCATTTTCGGTAGGTACGTATATTCATTTACACGCACACTGGCTACTTAAACTGATAAACTATATAGAATCATCGTTAATTAATAATTAATCATCTCATGGTGAAATTAAATTTTTCGCAATCTATCGCTAAAAAAATTATTATTATATTTAATTATTTTTTATTAAATTATTATTATTAAAATAATAAATTATAATTATTTTATTTAATTATTATTATTATTATTATATTTATAATGCAAATGTGTCATTATGTCATAATGCATATTAGAATCATTGGCTATAAAACGTGGAAAAACGATTCGCCATATCATTATAAAAATAAAAATTTTATAATTTTATCAACATTTAAAGCATCATGAAGATCATCCGCGTGCGTTCTTGTCAGTAGTTGCCATGGACGCCGTTATATTTTATTATACTTGTTCAAACTATTATTCGATATGAAATATAATGCAGTCCGCGATCGCGTTTTTGGGTGTAACTCGGGTATCATTTTTGGAAGGGTGAAAAATAACACGCGTCTCTCTTCGTCGCGTGTTATTACTCAGACAATATACGTTCCTCTTTTTGTAGTCTTGGGGATTAATTGAATGCGGAATGTCATTGGGGGATTACAGATGCATTTTTATTTATTATTAATGTTATTTTTTAAATTTTTTTTCACCAGAATTCGGAGTGAAAACAAACAACGATTCGGACGACTTCTGTATATAAACGCGTTATATTTTGCATTATCGGTTAGTCGTCGTACCTATATTATGTTTACCGTATTACAATAATGACGCGGTCATAACATTATAAAATAAAATAATAATCGCAGAGGAAAACGCTTCCCGGATTTTAACATATGCTCAGAGGTGGTATTCTGATTTTTTCCCCCCTATTCGTTTTTACTTTTTTAGTCCAATTCATAGAGCACCGGCTTAATATTATAAGAAATATGGTCTAAAAATAACTATAATAATATGCTTTTAAACGCGAGCACGTGATAATAAAATTGGTTGGGTTTCACAGGTAAAATAATTTAATCTAATGCCCTGCGATTCAAAATTTTAATACTTACTCAGTTACTCCATCATAATATAATATACGAGCTCCGCGGGTAGTATCACGTAAATTAACTATAATCATTATTCGCACAATATACTTTTCAGATGATATATCGAATACGAATTAATAATACCTATCACGATATATTATCATTTTAAATTAATTTTTAAATTATGATAATAATCGCACTCAATTATACACACAACAATTGTAATTAATTTCTACGAATTATACGAACACATATAATAATATGTGCAAATAGAATGAAAGAGTGAGAAACATTGAGAGAGAGAGAGTGTGAGAGAGAGAGAGTGAGAGAGAGAGAGAGAGAGAGAGAGAGAGAGAGAGAGAGAGAGTGAGAGAGAGAGAGAGAGTGAGAGAGAGTGAGAGAGAGAGAGAGAGTGAGTGAGAGAGAGAGATAGAGAGAGAGAGAGAGAGAGAGTGAGAGAGAGTGTGAGAGAGAGAGATAGATAGAGAGAGAGAGATTTATATTAATGAAAATAATGTGAAATTTATGGAATCGAAAACGTATGATATCGTCGTCTAAAATTTAGTTTGTCTTATTTCGAGTTCAATAGGTTGCAAAACATAATATAAAGTATATCAATGTACGTTGTCAATTAAATTATACTTATACCTTCACTAATATGAAACATATTATTGCATTTCTCGTTTTTATTGTTCAACTCTCATCATATACCTTAAGTTGATTGTTCTCATTGATTTTATACTTAATACTTTATAGCATAAGGTCTATGATTGTTCTAAACTTCCAACCCACAGATATATAAAACAACTAGATAGCCGACTTCCTATTTACCTTTAGAAAAAATTGTGAAGTAATGGTACGTTTTCCTAGGTGCGTCTGGACGATGCGTCTGACGCGATGTACTGGTTTATACAATTTACCTGAAAGTGTTTTCCTCGGTGCGTCAAACGCTGTGCGTCTGGAAAGTTGACGCAGCATCCCATATTGCGACTGCTCCGAGACCAGTCATTTGCGTCAGACGCACCGCCAAAACAACATAATACAATGTAAATTGTGACGCCATATACGAACAGGGCGATGTTTACATAAATATTTCATGATAACAAAAGTCAAAAAGTGATAGTGAATAATAAAAATTAAAAATTAATTATTATGATCACAGATATATATATTTATTTATTTTTTTTTTTTATTTTTTTTTCACGGACAAGTGTCCATTTACAAATATAGTGGGATAAATAACAATATAAGATAACTTCAAATAGATAACATACACATTAATAAATTGTTGATTTAATTCTGGATTTTTTAAAGGAAAAGAAAAGAAATGAATATTACTGCCTTTCTTTCGTCTATTTACACAACCGTGAACAGAACATGAAACAATCATTTTATTATAGATAATTCATTAAAAACTTGTTCAAAAAATTACACAAATTGGAATAATATAATAGTTTATTTTTAATAAAATATATAAATAATAATAAATTATAAATTATAATATAATCACCTATAATCTATAAAACAATGTCGTTTTATATACCTATCAATTTTTATTTTTATATATTTCAATATATACAAATATAAACAATTGTATTATTGAATTTGTTATCATTATTATCAGTGATCACGTGATTGCCCTGTTGGCATATGGCTATTGGCTACCTACTTCTCTCATAAACTGGATTCGGCTATCTAGTTGTTTTATATATCTGTGTTCCAACCTTTGTTTCCGTATGCCATTGTGTTTGTGGGTGTAACAAATATTAATTGATAAATGCTAAATATTAAATACAGTAAATACTAAATAAATATTAATAGCCATGCCTATAATACCGATCTGGTTAGCTGTGGTGTTTAATAGTGGATTATTTTAACTTTCACCGAAACCATATTGCCTTTTTGTGTTTTACTACCTTTAGTATATACATTTCAAAAGTTAACCAATAAAACTACAAAAGTAGAATTATCCATCGTACACCGTACACTAATATTGAACCAATAGCGAATACAATCATTTGATTATTGTAATTTGAACACTCGTTAATTCGGATATATTTTCCAACATGGTATGTATATTATTTATTTATTTATTTATTTATTTATTTATTTACACACCAAACGGCAATTAACATAATGGTAGAAAAGAAAGAAAAAAATACATAATATATATATATATATATACTAACTGAACCCGTGCACCATGTAGCCCGTTAAAAATCCTACCTCATATATGTCTCAAACTTTGTGTTAAATTCGTTACCTGTGGTTATGCTAGCAGTATATTTTCATGTATAAAGATTGATAACGTTAAAACATACTTAGTATACAATAATATTTAATAGCCTTTAGCCATTCTTCTATTTATTTAATTGATATAATTATAAAACTTAACTTGCCATTTAACTAATTTTATATATATATATGTTTCAGTCGTCTATAGCCGAGTTTCTGGATGGGATGCCATCATATGATGTACGCAATTTTTCTCGTTTTCATCCAGACAATGGTCGAAGCAAGCATGTTTATATAACAACAAAAGACAAACCAAGTGATCAAAGTTTGTATATTTTATATAATCATAATATTTAGTATCATATTTAGTATAAGACATGGGTAATATTATATTTACTTTTATAGGTATATCTATTTTTTTTTATTTTTTTTTCCTTTTTTTTCTTATAATCTAATTTGAATTTCCTATTTGTTTTAAAAATAGTAGGTATTAATTAATTCTTAAAAATTATATAGTACATTAATAAAATATATATTGATCATGGAAAACTATTAATAAATATTATACAAATGAACAATATTTAGGATAATTAATTGCTATATTGTATTTCATAAAAATTAAATATTTAAATAGTATTTTAAACAATTAGTAATTGTTAATATTTTTATAGTTCAGAAATGCAAAATATTTAATTCACATTTTATAAATAATCAACTATACATACCTATATTTTTTAAGTTAATATTTATATAGAAAATCATACTAATTTTATTAAAACTCAAAATGTTAGTTTTACATGGTTTACTTTAAATGCTAAATTATAATAATTATTATATTTTGTTTTTTTTTAGTTATTGTGACAGACAAGCCAAATTATTTGCTTCAATATTTACATAATAAATGGGATAAAAAGGTAAATGCAAAAAAAAATTATTAAATCATATACTTAAAAACTTAGTTAAACCATTTAGAACATTATATAATATATAGCCCAGTATAAAATTATTGATCTATTTATCAAATTTAAAAATATCTACTTTGAATTAATATCATATCACAAATCATATAAAGAAAAATATTTCATTTTGTACTCACATAACTTTACTCTTGAATACAAACAAACAACCAATTTTAAATATTTCTTCACTATTTTCATAACTAATTTCAATATTCTCACTACTCACCACATTATAAATATTAAGGGAGAGATAGTAATAATAAGAAAAAAAATACAGTTTACAAATGAATACGCAAAAAGAGAACTATGTGCTTAATTTCTTATTGTATATATTTACTAAATCTAATAATAGAACTAATTATTTTATACTGAATTGTTTTCAATATATTATCTACCATTTAAATAAATTTCTATAATGAATTTATATTGTAGAAAATAATATGTTTAATATAATATTTTAGAATGGCGGTAATAAAAGGGGATTAGTGGAAACTACTGAAGAAGATGGACCAACATCTAGTAAACAACAAAGAGTAGATTTAGTGAGTACATCTTAAAAACTACTATGATAAACTACATGAATAATTTAATTTGGTTTTGGATTTATATAGGATAATATTTAGGATTTAATTATTTAGGATAATTATATTTAATAATTTGTAAATGTATTCTTTATACTTTTATTTATTTGTATAAATATTAAACTTTATTGTATGTATTCATTTCAAATGTAATTTGCTTTTAGTTAATGAATTATGTACCTAGACTATTAAAAAATTAAGAAATATAATAATATGCACCTCAATTATTTATATTTATTTTCGTGTTTATATTATATTATATACTTTCAATTTAAATTTATGCATATTAACTTCATACATACATATATAAAGAAAACATTAAATACTAGAAATATTTATATTTTCACAATATCCAAATTATATTTCTGTTCGTTACCTAAAATTTTTAGTAAGTATCAATTATTTTATATATGTGTAAAAAAATATAATACATTTTGATATACGAGTTATAAAATCTGGTTATGTATTGTAAGATAATTATTAATAAAATATAAGCTATTATTGATAATTACGTGTATTGATTATATATTTTCCACTTTACTTTTTAATGTTAATTATATTTAATTTTGATTTTAATAAATTATATTCAATGTATATTTTCATATAATAATTCTATAATTAAAAAATATAAATAATATATTATCCTAAATTTCTAACTAATTATAAAATAAAAATGCAATTTAAAAATTGTTATTTATCTAGAAAATGTACAATGATTTATGAATAAATGTTTGAGAACACTTCAATATAAATATTAAATACTCAATTTCTATGGAATGTAGAATTTTATATATAAATTATTTAGTAATAAATAAATGTTAAAAAATGCCAAACACTTATGTAGCTTGCTTAAATTTAACAATGAATGTTTTTATTATCTCTGACCAAAAATTGTTTCATTTAGTTACTTCCTCCTATTGATGAGTTTATTATTAATGTTACTAGTATTGAATCATGTGAATAATCCAATCATTTACAATAATTATGTTCCAACATTTAAAAAATTTTTAAGATAGAGTCTTGAAAATATTTTTGGGTGTTCACATCGCTACTATATATATATGGTAAAATTTTGGAACCGTTATGTTAATTTTTTTACAAAATATTGGACATTGAATATTTCGTAAAATTCTTGTTTTTACGTATATAATGTCTGATAAAATTGGCAATTTTTGGTATTAGGGTCTGAAAATTTTACTGAAGTATACTTACATATTACTTAACATCATACTAAAATATTAGAAAAATCCATAATCTCAATTTTTTTTATAGCTGTTTTAAGTTGATATTTTTAGTTCAAACAAAAATTATAATCTAACGCTGAACTTCGCTCAGAATCGTTTTTTCGAATGCAATGGTTTATCATTGCATTCAAATTCTAAGTAAAATTGAATGGTATGATTCGCACACCTGTATCCTGTGCGGCAGGAGTATCAGGTCATCTTTTTTCAAAATTAATCCTATGCGATAGGAAAAACGACCAAAAATTATGAAAAAACAGCATTTTTCACAAAAACTGAAATTTTGACAAAATCAATTAAGATATTAATTCAATATTTTACTATAACTCGGCAATATTGAACTTGAAAATTCTTTGGGTATTCACATAGGTACTTTATATATGTGATAAAATTTTGAAATCTTTATGTTAATTTTTCTACAAAATATAGAACTTTGAATAATTCGTAAAATATTCTCGTTTTTTTTATTTATTAATGTTTGATAAAATTGGCAGTTTTGGATTCTAAGGTCTAAAAATTTTACTGAAGTATACTCATATATTACTTAACAAATTAACATGATATATTAGAAAAAATGCAAAGTGTCAATTTTTTTTTTTATAGCTGTTTAAAGTTGATATTTTTTTTTAGTTTAATCGAAAATCTTAGAATCCAAGTATCATCATACAAGTATTCTTATTATTTCTCAATATTTATAAAAAAATTAAAAAAAAAGCAAAGAAAGGAATACAGGTGTGCAATCATAGTGTTTAATTTTAATTATACTTTGAATGCAATGATAAACCATTGTATTCGAAAAAACGATTCTGAGCAAAGTTCAGTCAAATAATGCCGTTTTTTTCGTCATTTTTTTCATAATATTTTCGATTAACTAAAAATATCAAATTTAAACAGCTATAAAAAAAAATGGGAGTAGGGATTTTTCTAATATTTTGATATCCTGTTTAATGATATGTAAATATACTTCAGTAAAATTTTCAGACTTTGATGCCAAAAATTGCCAATTTTATGAAACATAAAAACGAGAATTTTTCGAAATATTCAACGTCCTATATTTTGTAGAAAAATTAACGTAACGATTACAAAATTTTACCACATATATATATATATATATAACCTATGTGAATACCCAATAAAATTTTCAAGAGTTTAACTTTAAAATTGCCTGAGTTATTGTGAAATATTGAAACCGAATTCGTCGAAATTTCGGTTTTTGTGAAAAATACCGTTTTTCGTCATTTTTTCGTCGTTTGCCCTCTAGCTAAATTTGTTAACATCTTAGATCATATACTATGGATAGAGGATAGAGCCATACCCATTTAAAATAGTTGACGCCAATATAACGTACGTTTTTGACCACAAAAATTTATTTAAAAATAAATAAATGCCGCCAAAAGTAAATTCTAACTTGAGCCCCTCCTCCTGATATATTTTACTATTTGCGCCACTGGACGAAAGCTATTCGGAGTCCCTAAGGCCCTCCGCACACGGAGATACCCAAATAAAACCAATTAGTAATTCTAGTTACTGATAAGTTTGTTTTGCGTTGCTGGCAATTTAATCAAGTGGAGTTGTTCCGCACACGAGACACGACCTACCAGTAGTTAGTAACTTGCAGAGTTGGGCAAGATACTAAAAAAAAAGTATCTTGATACATGATACATGATACACTCATTGTAAGTATCTTGATAGAAGATACATGATACATTTAATTTATTTAGATGATACAAGATATAAGATACAAGTATCAAAGATACATAAAAGATACAATATACTTATACTTTCAAAAATATAATTTTTATTTTATAATGAGATTATTATTACTCCTATTACAATTTTATGAAAAAATCTTACTAAACAATAAATATTATTATATTATAAAAAATAATAATACATTAAAAAAAAAGAGCTGATACTCCTGCCGCACAGGATACAGGTGTGCGAATCATAGCGTTTAATTTTACTTAGAATTTGAATGCAATGATAAACCATTGTATTTGAAAAAACGATTCTGAGCGAAGTTCAGTCAGATTATAATTTTCGTTTGAACTAAAAATATCAACTTAAAACAGCTATAAAAAAAATTGAGATTAGGGATTTTTCCAATATTTTAGTATGATGTTAAGTAATAGGTATGTAAGTATACTTTAGTAAAATTTTCAGACCCTAATACCAAAAATTGCTAATTTTATCAAACATTATATACGTAAAAACGAGAAATTTACGAAATATTCGAAGTCCTATATTTAGTAAAAAATTTAAAAACAGTTCCAAAATTTTACCACATATATATAGTAGCTATGTGAACATCCAAAAATAATTTCAGGTCTCTATCTTAAAAATTGCCTGAGTTATCGTGAAATATAGAAATCGAATTCGTCGAAATTTCATTTTTCGCGAAAAATGCAGTTTTTTCGTCATTTTTTCGCCGTTTTTTCTACCGCATAGCGTCAATTTTGAGAAATTCAAAAAATGACCTAAGTAAAGTACCAAGTACGTCCACTTTGCTACCGGAAACATACCCTATTCGTGAAAATCGGAACATTATTTCGGGTAGTATTTTTGTACACAGACATAAAAAAAAAAAAAAATAATCACACATCATTGTAAAACCAATACATTCTTCGCTTCGCTCAGAATCTAAAATATACACATACAATAACAATATAACATATAAGATATAACATGTTACAATGTAAATAAAAAATTAAAAAATTAAATTTATGTAAGTTTGTGTGCATATGTATATTATATAAATTATTTTATAGGAAAGTTGGATATAAATTATATAATTTCATTTAAAAATCAAAAATCAAAATTGCTGTTTTATTTTTATTACGTGATATGATATTATAATACGATTATTAGTATATTACGTACATATATAAACATAATTATATTTTTGAAGTATCATGAATCTATATACATAAAAAGATACATAATATTGAGATAAATTGTATCTAGATACATGATACAAGATACTTTTAAAAAATATATCATGATATAAGATACAAGATACAATTGTATCTTTGATACGTATCTTCGATACATATATCAATGATACTGCCCATCCCTGGTAACTTGTCTGCAAGGCGTTGTAAACTAGTCAGACTTCCCAGTCACCTAGCAATTTGAGTTTCTATTTTCCTATTGGTTTCCATTGGATGGAATCTGTTTGATTGTATAATAATAATGCATAATTAATATAATATAATATACTATTATAATATAAACTAATATATTATATTATAATTTATTACATTCTTATATATAGAATATATAATAGTCATAATGAATGAACTAATTTTAAATATTAAACTTGTTGAAGAAGTGGAAAAACTATCACATTTATATTCCTTTCATAGTTTCACGGCTTAAACAAAGTAAAAACGACAAGTATCTTCAATTTTATTATAGTATTATACGAGTATTCATAAAACAATTACCTACGTAAAATTATAAATTTGAGTTAGTTCCAATTTGTAACTTTTACTTATAGTGAAGTCATTAAAATATTATCCTATACGCTATACCTAATAAGTGATATAGACTGTATCCCTTCCACAGCAGTATCAGTAATAATTTTAGTATACAAAGGTATAACCAGAAACTAATATTATAATTTAATAAAAATCAAAACTTTCTAATTTTCCAATGAATTAATTATTAAACATGAACGCATGTATATTATTATGTTTTATACATTTTAATAACAGGTAGCTGATAATTAAAACAAAAAAATTATCTTTTGCAAGCGACAAAAATTAAAAAAAAAACTTTTTGTTTTTTCATCTGTGAAGAATATAATACTTGTAATATTTCTATGAAATGGATTTGAATAATAATTATCTTCCTTACGTGTATGTTATTAAAGCGAATTATAAAAATAGTTAGTAAATAATACGTTTTCATTCATTTTTCTCATTATGGTCTCATTATTTTCGTAACACAAAATAACGATTTCTGATCTACACGCGTATTATATACTTTATAAATTATTATATGTTATCCGTATATTTATATTGTAATATATTTACGAGTATATGACTATTCTTTATTGATGTTTCTTGAAAAATTTAAAAATTTGCGAATAAATTAAATTAAAAATTAATGCAAAACAAAAGAAACGGCGGAATGGGTTGGGAGTTTATTCAATTCCATTTGGTCACGAAATGATTATAATCTAACATTTCCACTGACCATCAAATATTCAGCAACGGGTGGTTCAAAAACTTTGCAATTAAATATCAAATATTCAGAACTCACCATTTATTTCGGTACCTATATGAATAATATATCCAAATCTATATGTATATTATATTTGTAGATAAAATTTTGAAAAACTAGCCAGGTTATATACATCTTAATATTTAAACTCGGCAACGACGGGTATAATTCAGCTAGTAAAAAATAATTGAAAATGCATTAATAATAGATTTCATAATTAATTAACAAAAAAAAACTCATTTAATATGTTAAAAATTATATTGTTTTATTTGTAAGCAACAGGAGATTATACGTCTTCGGATAAGTGTTTCGCATAGTATGATGATGGTATTCTGTTATTAGACCACAGTGATAGTGAATTGCATTATTATCACATTAGCTACAAATAAACAACAATAATTAGGAACAAAATTAGTTTAAAATGATTATAAGACTGAAATATCGCCGTGGACGACTTTCAAATATTATTAATATAAACGTATTAATAATTATGTTAATTATTATAATTAGCCCTGATCATCGCCCTGTTTTTCCGATGGCCACCATTTCTACGATTGCGACCATTTCTCCTTTTTCTTTTCTTATTCTTTATAGGGCTCACGAGTGCGATGTAATGATCGTACGCTTCTTCAGCAAATTGTTCCCAATTAGATATCTACGCATAATTAATACGAAACCAAAATTAATGTTTTTTAATATTATTAAATTTCACTCACGATATCAACATCAAAGGATAACGAATTGCTGGGACTAGTATGTGCTGCGTCCATTAGTTTTATATATAAATTAACGTTTATAAATTTAGTGATAAATAATGCGGTCATATTTCTGTCCTTTAAATCGTCTAACGATATTTTATTATTATATTTGGGATTAATCGATTCCAGAAACTATACATTATGAAAAAAATTGTCCATTGTATAAAATTATAATAACAGTATAAAAATTAATTTGGTTAATTGTACGTTCTACCTGGTATAATTCATCCATATTAGGAACTGGTAATAAGTTTACCTTCTTCATCATATTTATCTGTTCTTCAAAATAGTAAGCAAGGTCATCATATTTTAAAAATCCATCTCCAGATACATTCATGCATCTAAATATGTCAAAAATATTTATATGTATTATATTATGTTAATTAGTATATACATTCTACACGATATACTCAATTCAGTACTGAGTAATAGGTAACTTTAATAAATCACCTGAACCAATACTTAATTGCTCTGGGATGCGTTGGAGCTAATAAGAACCATACAAATTCTTCGTAATTCATATATTTTTTTAAGTTGCCTTTATACCACTTATTTTGAATCATAAATCCATAAAATATACTGTCTATCACTCTCGGGTTCAAAGCTGTAATATAATAAAATCACATTGATTTGAACATGATAATACGTAAAATATTTCCTCAAAAAATTATATAGGTATATAGGTATAATATTGATACCGTAATTAATGTATTCTTTCAGTGTACTCTTCCATAACATTGTTTCTCCATCGCAAGTAAGTGCTTGATATTCATTGTACATTACAAAGAAATGATTATAATTAAAGCAAGATTTGGTATCATCAATGAAGTAATCTTGCTCTAACGACTCTATTTCTTCTATAAGTCGGGATTTTCGAATCTCTGAAACGTCGATCTTTCGGTTCCATGTGGAATTCACTTCATAAAACAATCTCGATATGACCTGTGAGGAACATAATATTTTATATCTAATTAAGTACATTATGTAAGATTTATAGTCGTTACGTCAATTACTGATTTAGCGTATATAACATGATAAGCTGGCTCTTTTCTCAAATTGATCAATTTAGGGTGTGAATCAATTAAACCTTGGACTAAACTATAAAAATGTTCTTGTAATACGAATATTTCTACCGTACTATTTGATAAAACCCGTATCAATATCGACGATAGGTCTTTGCACTTCGACCATACACTAAACATATGACATATTATCACGGATTATATACTATAATTATTTATAGAGTTATGTATATCGAAAAGAAATAAATGATATTTATGAATTTTTGCATACCCTTTCCAATACTTCAGAAATGTATTCTGATCTATAGTTTCATTAAGACGACCACCACAATCAGCATACAGTGGTCTTCGCAAATAAAACGGACATCCACACAACTTTATAGAAAAATAATACCATAAGGTATCTCGTATCTATACAAAATATGGGGCCACAATATTAAATATAATTATTATTTTTGCAATTTGACCGAAATCCTTTTCTGTTGCTACTTTTTGGGGCACAGATTGAAAATAATCTATAATTTTGTTCTCTAATTTCATCCACTGTCCTTCTACATGAGTGTTATAAAATATAATTTTTTTTCGAAAAGATAAAAAAAAATTTGAATACAATAAAAGTATTGTATTATAAATACTCGTAATTTATTTAAATAAAATAATTGAATACAATTTTTCAAAAATAAACAATATGGTATAACCGAAATAGTTGAAAATGAACATCCATATTACAAAATTATTATAACAACCTGTAAAATATAAATATAAAACATTCATATAAGACTATAATTTATTTTATAAAAATAATAGTAATTTACTGATTGATAAGCACAATACCTTATTTGATTTTGATTACAATTCTTGTCATCCACATTTCTTTCTATTTTATGCTCGTTCCCCCCTGACCATCTTGTGTGTTGAATCTATTAAATGATTTTTCAGAATATTTACCGTCGTCACGTATCTATAAATAAAAAAAATTATACCATTTTTTTTTTTTTAAACTTAGATTAGTAAGTGTGTTTTTATGTTTTTACGAAACCAAAACTAATATTTAATGTTGACTATAAAATTATTTTTTTACTCACTTCATTTAACATCGATCTGTTTTCATCGCCTACATTCTCGTTGTTATCATTTCCATTTGTTTGGATATTGTCGGTTAATAACGACTAAAAAATAGATTTTATAAAAATGTACCTACTATTAACAATATTTTTATGGAGTTAATGATACATAATAATAATAAATATAAGTTAAAACTTAGAAGTATTATAATATTATTTAGAAATTAAAAGTAGATTAAATCAGGTAATTTATTTTTATTTACTTGCGATTCGTTGACATTAACAATGTTATCTTCTCGTTTCAATAATGATTGTGTAACCTATATAACATATATAGGCATATTACAAATTAACTTGTATAATTAATTATACTTATACGAGTACATTGTACATATAGCTTTTTTTTATTATATAAATACGTACGTCAAAATTATTAACATTTATGTTTTCATTTTCATTATCATCATTTTTGTACTCCTTTTCTTCATTTATATGTTCTTTCTCTTCATATAAGTTTTCATTTTCTTCGTTTTTGTACTCCTCTTCTTGATTTATACAATCCTTTTCTTCATTCATGCGTTCTTTTTCTGATTTTGAAGAATTAAATAACAATAAGAATTAAATAATTAATTATTAATTAAATAATTATATATATTAGGATACTTTTAGTAATATAGTAGCTAAATTATATTTACTAATAATATGTGGATATATATTTAATAATAAATTAAACATAATTAAATATATTTCGTAGTTCTTCGTTGTATGAATAATATTATAATTTTATTTTTAACCGATGATAAATTGAATGTTACTATTTTGTGAAATCGTAAATAAATATGATGTACCTATTTAGATATAAATCGATTTCAAAAGTTATAAAATTATATGAAAACGTGATAGTAATAATAATATATTCTTCAAAACGCTCAAATTTTAATGTATAATTAAAAAGAGTTCAATATTATTTTATTACTGATATTACGTTGACTAAACTTAACTTAATGATAATAATTTAGTACCTAAAGGTAATAAAACGGAAGGTTTAGTTAAGATCGTTTGTGTCATGATGATTTGGTCCCATTGAATTTTTCGTATATTAGACTCCATTGGTTCGCATGTTTGGTAAGAAATATGTTTTTTTAATTTTTCCATTATTTCATTAGCATTTTCAGACTAAAAAGTTTATTTTGTATTATGATTTATGAATAAAAGACAATATTATAGATAAATTGTCAATATTATTAAATTTGTATTTTTTGTTTTAAGAGAAATAATAATTTTGATTTAATGTTATTTAAAATTTATAACTTTGATATAATCACAATTTATTTTGAATTTAAAGAGTATTATGTATATAGTTATAGAAAAACATTAGAATAATTACTTTCTCTAAATTTTCTTCAATAATTTTTAACAAATGACATATATTGAACAATATATTTTCTGAAAGTCTACAGGACAACATGGAGTTTACAAAATTGCACACAATTTGTGAATTAATTAAATCATTGTTGTACAACTCTCCGATAAATCTATAATTTACGACGTTATTATTTTCTATTTAAATAATGCATAATTAGTTTAATTACGTGTATGTTTCTTTCGAAATGATTGATGTAACATTATTTAATAATGATTGTATTCTTAGTTCGGTATCTAATAAATCCTCGCAATACTTAGTCATAATTTCTTCAAATGTTTTCATTATCATTTTATTTTCACTGTTATAATGGCGTTCGCGTACTACTTGTTTATATAATATTTTACACATTTCAATGTATTCTTTATTGTAATTTTCATCATTTTTCACCTATATATAAAAATAAAAAAAAATATATTAATTTAGTAAATCCTATTGATTTGTTCAATAAATATTATATAAATACCTTTTTAAATAGTAACTTTACAATATGAACTGCGTCATTCCTGGTGCGCAAATCAAATATTAATAATTGGGCTGTTTCCATAATGTTAGAAGGAGTAATCAAATTCAATACTCTTTCCATTTCTGAGTAAATATCCTAAAAACAAACGAATTATTTCCAAATGACAAATAATCCTAATAATATTCATTTGAGTAGGTATCTATATTATATTATTATTATTATATACAAGTGTATGGTTATATTTGTTCTATAAATACAAGTATATAATATAGCACAGTGGTATAATTTATAACAATTATTTATTAATAATTAACTATATAAATATCATATTTGAATTTAATATTGAACGCTTTAAATTTTAAGTTATATTTTTATAATTTTTCTACTATTATATTTATTAGGTGAACATGTAAATATAAATATAAAAAAGTAAATCAATTTTCACTTATAAATTGCATCGTTCAACTTAAATATTATTATTAATTTATTATGTTAATTATTCTGGTATATATATTATGAAATACACAATTTTAGTTTGTCATATAAATTTATATTATTTTAACTTGTATATAATAATACTTCATAAATATATACATACGTAAAGGTTACAACTTTATGTAGCATATGCTATAGGATAACTATAAATATTTCGTTTAAAATATTATTATTATTTATTATAATTTTAAAGTAGATATTCACATTTTTCCATCCATATTAACCACAACATAAATAATTATAGTTAAGTATTATTTTTATCGTACATTACTAGGTACTATTTATATATAGATTAAAATCGTATAACTTCTACGTTATTTTCCATTGTTCAATGAGAAAATTAATTTAAATATGACAATTTCATAACATTATTAAAAAAAATATTAAGTACATACTAATAAATCGTTTTGAATATCATTTAATAATCCTTTGTGTTGCTTCTTTTGATAAATAATGTTTGGACATGGATTTTGATCTTTCTGATCGTTATTTAATGTACTTGTAATATTATGAAGTATTTCCGGGTGATTATTTAAAATAGAATGTTGTTCTTCTTGATTTCTATAAAAATAAACTATTTCTGCATCGTTGTTTAAATTACATTGTTTTTCATTTTCTTCATTTAAATGCGATTCATTTTGTTCTTGTACTTCATCGTATATACTATGGTTGTTATTTTCTTCTTTATGTTGATTGCCCTCCTCATCGACTTTCAAGCTAGAATGTTCTTTCTCCTTCTTCTTCTTTTCAATGTCCATATTAATACACTTACTGTGTATAATGATTCCACAATCTGCGTGTTAGTTAATAAGTATAAACATAAATTAATAATATTATAATTATCTATTTTCGAAGAAATTTTGAAAATTTTATTCAAATATATCTTAACGTATTTCCAAAATATTAATAATATATCAAGTCGCAATTTATTTTATAGCTGTTAAAGTTGAAATTTCAGTAAAATCAATATTTTAAGTATTTATATGGATTTTTCTTATTATATTACAATATTTTACAATAATGTAAAATAAAATTGACAAAAATTTTTAAAAAATTTTTTAAATTTCATTGATGCTTAAATACATTTTACTTAACTCAGTTTCAATTAATTCTGAATTATTAGAGTTACGATTTTTTTTAATACATTATCTGACTGAACTTCGCTCAGAATCATTTTTTCGATTGTTGTGGTTTATCATTTCATTCAAATTCTAAATTAAACACTATGATTTACACACCTGTATACTTGCGGCAGTAGTATCCCTTCCGTTGCTTTTTTATTATGAATTTACTATACTCTAATGTTTTTTGATATATTGGTAGGGTACATATTAAATAAACTAACCCCGATACCATCCCTCACACTAAACCACCACGGAACCACTGCTTAGATATATCTTGCTATTTACTTGAGTCTTTTTAAATTAATATTAATGTATTATACCAAAAATCTTTAGGTTATTTATTTTGGTCGGAAATTATAATTTTATGAATTAACAAAAAGTTTGTTATAAAGAATTTTAAATATCTTAAATAGGTAGTCACACCTATATAATTAAAATAATAATTTATCGAAATTATACAACCTATACAGTGGCCCGGGGGGCTTTGGGTTTAAAGCCCCCAAAATAAACTGTTTCCTTTATTAAATATTTCCAAGTTGTAATTTATAAATTTGTCCATAAATAATAATAATAATAATAATAATAATAATAATAAATCATAGTTATTCTTACTTTTGCATTTTTTGCCACCTTTTTTGCTACATATTTTACATTTATTCAAATTTTTTGTAAATATATTTTTCAATCTTTTACAATTCACATGGAGACAACTGCGGATGGGATTAATACATTATAATATTATGTTTATCTATCGTTTATTAATATATAAATAAATTCATATTTAAAATTTCGTATATTTACTTAATGTCATCATGGATGTCACTAATATTACCACGTACCTCACCAATATCCTATAATAATTACAATAATAATATAATAAAGGTACAGTGGATAAATAAAATTGAACGGTATTATTAAAATAATAATTATAATTAATGACGAAATACTCACTTTTTGGTCTTCGTTCATTTCGTACATTATTTATATATAAATATTATTTTGTTAATATAATAATATTACTTATATTATTATAAACGTCGTATACGATATTATAATAATGTGTTTAGTTGATATTATTCGCACTTTTAAACTTTTTTACACCGATTTGTTCGCAATTCGTTGTAGAGATGTTTAATGGCCGAAGGTTTACTAGAGCCTGACGAAAAATACGAAATACACATTCATCGCGTAACTTTCCATAGAGATAAATCGTTTGTTATAACAACCTTTTAAGCCAGCACAAAATTTACACTCGCTGATTTTGTAGCCAGCGTAATAATAATATAATATTTTAATAACCACGTTATATTATTATATTTATATACCGTGTCAGGGGTGGATAGGTAGTTTTTTTGTTACAGGGAAAAATTTTAAAATGGCCACCAAAATAAAAAAAATTGCTCGCGTTGCTCGCATTATTCCTTTATTCTTATTTATAAAACAATAACTTGTAAAATTGTTAAAAATCGAATGGTGCCAAGGGGGGCCACTGACATTATAATACAAGATGAGGGCCCACAGGGAAAATCCCTTTTTCCCTATGGGCCTATCCACCCCTGTACCGTGTTATTGAAATGATCTTTTTTTTAGTCCCATAAACAATATAAAGATCATCAACTGTTTAGTATTAAACTGGATACCAGATTGTCGTTATCGTTGTTATTGTGATCGATTGATTTTTAATAAGCGATGACGTCTAGATTTTGTCAGCAAGTAAAATTATATTTTATTATATTTATTCATTTTATTAATTAGTTGTTGAGTTGTCAACCAAATGGATTCTAAAATTTTCACGATTATAATTTGTTTTTATGAGTTATTTTTTATAATAATTATTTTGGTATTAATTCAATTATAAATTATCTTTCGATATTAATAAATTTAAATAGTGCGTTTGAATTATTAAAAAAAAAAAAAAAAAAAAAAACATTCTGAGCGAAGTTCATCAAATAATATATGTACCGATTAAAATGTTTACATTTATCAGCCTCTACGTTCAATATAAATAATTTATCATAAAACCACTAAATGAGTCACCTATATACCCAAATCTAACAGTACTTGCTCAGAATCGTTTTTTGAATGTTATAATTTATCATTGCATTCAAATTGTAATCAAAATTCAACATTACCTTTTTACACCTGAATCCCTTCCACACCAGTATTTCTTCCCTTTCTTTTTTATAATTTAAACAGCTATAAAAAAAAAACCGTAAATGTAATAATTCACAATTAATTGGAACAGACTTAAATAAAATGTATTTAATTTTCAATAAAATAAAATTTTTTGTCGATTTTATTTAACATTATTGTAAAATATAGTAATACAATAAGAAAAATCCAAATAAATACTTTAAATATTGATTATACAGAATTTTTAAGTTTGATATTTGAACACGTAGAAAAAAAATTGCGACTGCCATTATTGTTATCAGCTAGTGCTTTGAACAAAAAACAAAAAAAAAAGCCGAGAAGTGTGTGGGAACGCACATATACTCGTATATAAATTATATATTATAAATTATTATATATACCATATTATTACAATAATATAATATTCAATAGATAATAATAGCTAAATAAATACCTAGTATATATATTTTATAAATAGTATTCAAATTAATTATCAAATCACCAGGGACGGATCCAAGGAAGGCTTTATGGGGCTTTATCCTTTGCCTTTGGACGTGTTATATGTTGTGTAGGCATGTAACAAATACTTCATAGGTACGTCTTAATCAGTGGCGTAGCCAGGATTATGCAATGGGGGGGGGGGGGGTAGTTTGATGTAAGGATTAAATTAGGTATTAGTTATTTATAATTGTTTGCTCAATACTTAGGTATACTCTTATTGAACCATTTAAGATTTAAGGGTGTATTGCAGTGTACTCGTATATATAAAAAAAATTATTAATTAAATAAAATAGTGTAAAATACACTACAATAAAAGTTATTAGTAAATTTCGACGAGTTCCATTTTAATATTTCACGATAACTCAGGCATTATAATGTATTATCATACTATTTATTGTTGATTATTATTTGTGGATAATTTATTTAAATTAAATAAAACCCAAATTCACAAAAATTTACTTTTATTTAAGCAAATAGGTAGGTATGTATTTCGATAACAATGTTACCATCTTTAGTGTAAATGCAAAACACAGACTTTGTTATCGAAATACTACGTAATTGCTAAAAAATAAAAGTAAACTTTTTGTATATTGGGTTTTATTTCATTTAAGTCTTACCATTATGCATTATCCTATTAATGCATAGTTAATATATTTGAATAAAATATTAAGTTTATATAGCTAAAACATCAAAAAAATAATAACCATTATAACGCGACGTTCAACATCGACAGTTGAATAAGAGTTATATTTTTCTCGATGTGCACTCGACCTTAATATGTTTAAAGTTTAAATAAATAATAAACATGAATATCACCGTTGATGATATTGTTAATACTTAATAGGACTAAAAAAAGATCGTTTCAATACCACGGTATATAAATATAATAATAATAAAAATAATATAACATTGTTTATAAAACATGATATTAATATTAAGTGAATCCAAAATTAACGAGTGTACTGCAGATTATTATTCTGCAGGCTTCAAAGTTTGTTATAACAGACGATTCATCTCCATGGAAAGGTAGGTACACGATAAATGTTGATTTTTTTTCTTAGGCATTTTGAAACTTTTTGCCTATAAACATCTATACAACGAGTTGCGAACAAATCGGTGTAAAAACGTTTAAAAAGTGCGAATAATACGTAATATAAAACTGACTAATTACGAGTATTATAATATAGTTTGGTATTGCAATTGCGTACATCATAATATACAAGATATAATAATTACACAAAATATTAATTAATTAATAATTAACGTATCCATAGTAATAATATATAAATTATTTTATATACAATATGGAAGAAGGCCGTGATGAATAAAGAGTTCGTATTCGTCATTAATTATTATTAATATGATATTATAAAATAATAACATATCCAATATAATTTGTACAATATATTTATATGAATTATACATTATAATAATTATTATAGGTCATTGCGGTGCTGAGGATGGTGACGGAAGTGACTATTCGACGTTGACATTAAGTAAAATTACGAAATTTAAAATATATTTATATTATATTAATAAAACAGTAGATAAATATAATAAATAATTTTTTTTTAATACTTTCCAGTTGTCTTCATTCGAAGGGAAATCGGTTGAAAAATATATTCACGAAATTTTTCAAGAAATGTACGTTATGTGGAAAGAAGAGTGGACTCCTGAAGAAGATGATGAAGTGCAAAAGTAAGAATAACTTATTTTTATTTTTGGACAAATTTATAAATGATAGCTTATAGTAATTTCTTACAGGTTGTATAATTCAGGGGGTCTTTGTGGGGGATTGTGGCAATGGGGGCGATCGCCCTCCCAGTAGCTCGAAATTCCATTTCACAATTTTAAAACTTCTATAATTATTATTTACTATTAATAATTTAGATATTATATTATACTCGTATTCAATAATCATTGTATGGAATTTTATTACTTTATTACAAACAATTTCATTAAGTCATGTACTAGAAATCATATGAAGGTGATACAATAATATGGAAGAGTGTATTAAAAGAATACAATAATTATTGTACTTATATCTACATAATAATTTTTTAACGTAACACTTTACTTACGTATTATAATTGTGTTTAACTTAATCTGATTATATTACAGCTTTGAATCCGAGAGTGATAGATAATTTATTTTGTGGATCTATGATCTGAAATAAGAAGTACAAAGAGAACTTGAAAAAGTTTATGACATATGAAGAAACTATAAATCTACATAATGTACTTAATTAGATATAAAATATATTCCTCACAGGTCATATCGAGATTGTTTTATGAAGTAAATTCCACATGGAACCAAAAGATCTACGTTTCAGAGATTTCCCGACTCATAGAAGAAATAGAGTCGTTAGAGCAGGATTACTTCATTATTGATGATACCAAATCTTGCTTTAATTATAGACATTTCTTTGTAATTTACAATGAATATCAAGCACTTACTTGCGATGGAGAAACAATGTTATGGAAGAGTACACTGAAAGAACACATTAATTACGGTATCAATATATACCTATTACCTATATATATATAATTTTTTGAGGAAATATTTTACGTATTATCATGTTCAAATCAATGTGATTTTATTATATTACAGCTTTGAATCCGAGAGTGATAGATAGTATATTTTATGGATCTATGATTCAAAATAAGTGGTATAAAGGCAACTTAGAAAAGTATATGAATTACGAAGAATTTGTATGGTTCTTAATAGCAGAAGTGGATCCAACGCTTCCCAGAGCAATTGAGTATTGGTTCAGGTGATTTATTAAAGTTACCTATTACTCACTCAGTACTGAATTGAGTATATCGTGTTTCGTGTAGAATGTATATACTAATTAACATAATATAATACATATAAATATTTTTGACCTATTTAGATGCACGGATGTATCTGGAAATGGATTTTTAAAATATGATGAGCTTGCTTACTATTATGAAGAACAGATAAGAAGGATGAAGAAGATGAATTTAACACCAGTTCTTAATATGGATGAATTATACCAGGAAGAACATACAATTAACCAAATTTATATTTATATTGTTATTATTAATTTATGCAATAGAAAATTTTTTCATAATGCATAGTTTCTGGAATCGATAAATCGCAAATATAATAATAAAATATCATTGGACGATTTAAAGGACAGTAATAATATGACCGCATTATTTTCCACTAAATTTATAAACGTGTTAAAAAATATTTAAGACTAATGGACGCGGGAACAACATACAGGGTGTCAGGGTGATGGTGTTATCGTTGTTCAACGCGTTAGGAAATTTAAAAGAGAACAAACGTTTTCGTACACGTGAAATCTCGATCACCCTATTAATAATTAATAATAATAATAATAATAATAATAATAATAATATTGCATTATAGGCAAGTTATTATATAACTTTACTTAATTATATATCTAAATATTAATTTAAACTAAACAATTGAATATTATTATAATTAAAATAATTGAAATATATAATTGAATATTTAAATAATAATTGTCTTTAAATAAAGTTAAATAGGTATATTAAGTAATTTTTTTTTTTTTTTTTCAGTTCGGTTTCTACCGAACTAAGTAAGGTTTAACCTTCATCGCGGGTGCACGTTCGTTGTCGCGCTCCGTATCGGTAACGTCTAATTACCGCAGTCCGATCGTTATTACGCAACACATGCGTTATGGGCGTGTAACCGTCGTGAACCGTTTCATATATTAATATGGCATCACCCAAATCACCTCTGGCAACGGGTTCTAAACGACACTTGTCTTCGCACTCGCCACTCGGGGTCTCCCAAACATGAAAAAAAAACCAAATCATTCATTTCACCAAATCGATTCGCTGTTTTGTCAACGGCTGATGATGTGCTGGAATCGGACGTGTTTACGTCTAACTCTAATGTTACAGAGCGTGAGCTACCACCACCAAGTAAAATCAAACCGAATTCCATTCGTTGGCCAGCGAGCTATTTAAAGAATGTCAGTAACTTTTCTGAGTTTCATAAAATGTTAATACTCCTCACGGGTGTCAATGAATTTTCGTGTAAGTCTACAACATCTTATTTAATTATACGGGCCAATAGTAACGCCACCTTCGCCACTATTTCGAAGTATCTAATAAGCACTAGCGCGGAATTTCATACTTTCCGCCCTCATCACATGCGCCACTTCAAGGTAGTAATTCGCAATCTCCATCACACTACTAATTTAACCGATATCTCTGATGCTCTGGCTGAGCATGAACACACTGTTGTACGCATAATTAATATAAGGAAGAATCAATGTCCATTACCCCTCTTCCACGTCGAATTGGCACTTAAAGACAATAACCACGATATTTTCAACTTATCCACATTGCTCCACTCCATTGTGGCCATCGAAAAACGACACACCTGAACAAATGACCCACCCCAGTTTCTCAAATGTCAAGCATATGGATATACCCGTAACTATTGTTTGCACTCACCCAGATGCGTGAAATGTGGTGACGAGCATCTCACAGTGGACTGCACTAAAGACCGGTCACTTCCAGTCATCACACAGCGTCTTACAAAGGATGCCCAATTCGCAAAAAATTAATCCAAGCAAAAACAAAAAATAAACCTAAAATGTCTGAACCTCAAAGGCAAGAAGCTCGCACTCGTCATCAGGGCAACAACACCAAAGTGGGTCCATCATATGCCAACACAACTTCAGGTCAACCAGTACACATTATTTCCGAGGCAAAATCTACATTCCTGTCCGAATTAAAAACTTTATTAAACCCTCTACTTTCCCTCCTCACCGTCCTTATAAATCAACTCACAAAACACTCTCCATAATAAATTATCACAACCAATTACCAACAATTTACTTTTCAACCTATTATGAAATCCATTATCGTTATCTGTATAAAATACCTTATTATTTCTATTATTATATTATTTTGATTCTTTTTCTTTTCCAATCAATTATATTATCTCGCCAACATACTTATCTGTATCTTAATTATAATTATTACAAATTATAATATATAATTACTATTTTCTTATTGTTAATTAACTACGATATATACTCGTATATAAATAATTGTCGAGCTGTAATAGTTGTTACTAAAAGCTAATAAAAAAAACAAAAAAAAAAAAAAAAAGTAATTTTTACTTTAATTTTTACTTTAAATAATTAATTAAATATGAGAAAATTCCAATGAAATGTATTGAAAGTTAAAAGTTATTATTTTGTTGAATGAAAAATTGTGTCCTATTCATATTGAAATGTTAAAAAACATTAAAATACCAGATAATTAACCATGATAATATGTTATTTAAGTATAACGAGGAACAATGTATTATGTACCTAACAGTGGCGTATCTAGGATTTTTTTCAAGGGAGTGATATAACCATAGTTCTATAACCATAACTATTTTGTATATTAGGAGCCAAGGGGACAAATATCTTCAAGGAGTCTAGTATTTTATTTAAAACTATACCAACATTAATAATATTATACTTTTATTTTCATAATAAGTACTAAGGTAGATCGCAAAACACAAAATAATGTCCATTCTTCGTGGTTTTTGGGATAATTCATCCAACACTTTTTCTACATTAATTTCTATATCTCGATTCAAAAATGGATCCAAAAAATTCTTTCCTGCGAAGATCCACTCGTTGATGTAATTGTTTAATCTAATCTGTGGTAATACCAGGGGTTGGACACTTTCGTGCTGCGAGGCGATAAGAGATATTTCTGCCGCCGTCCTATAAATACCGTGTTATTTCTTATCAGTGTCCATTCAGATTGTTCTATTCTGTGGTAATACTGAATACTAAGAAATACTAAGAATACCGTTATACAGAGTTATGGCTCAAGCATCTAAAAGAGAAATAAGAAAAGTGAAATGAAAAAAAAAAAAAGGTTCTGGGGGGTGATATATCACCCAGATCACCCCCCGTAAATACGCCACTGGTACCTAACAAAAAGTAATAATTACAAATTTACAAACAAGATTCGTATTATTTTTATATCATAATTTATTATACATATTTCTAAGACGGCACATTATATAGGCAATTTTGCTACATGCACGTATACGAAGCCAACGGTTTTATATACCCAACTTTAATCGTATAATAATTTAATATTTTATTATTACGAAATATTTTACATAATAATATTATTGTTAGGTACTTATATGTTATATACCTAACTTATGTTAGGTACTTATATACCTAACTTATGTTA
>JAIUCT010000011.1:9308428-9357398 GCA_021307375.1 Tetraneura akinire | reverse complement strand
CGGGCGTTCGTTCTGTAGCACAAGCTAAGACGAACAGTCACGTTACAGGTCATTTTTTGAATTTCTCAAAATTGACCCTAAGCGGTAGAAAAAACTTCGAAAAAATGACGAAAAAGCGGCATTTTTCACGAAAAATGAAATTTTGACAAATTCAATTTCTATATTTCACGATAACTCGCAATTTTTAAGATAGCGACCTGAAAATATTTTTGGGTGTTCAAATAGCTACTACGTATATGTGGTAAAATTTTGGAACCATTATGTTAATTTTTCTACAAAATATAGGACTTTGAATATTTCGTAATATTCACGTTTTTATGTATATAATAATGTTTGATAAAATTGTCAATTTTGGGTATTAAGATCTGAAAATTTTATTGAAGTATATACATATTACTTAACATCATCCTAAATTATTAAAAAAATCCCAAGTCACAATTTTTTTTATAGCTGTTTTAAGTTGATATTTTTAGTAAAACGAAAATATTAGAATCCATACATATAAATAAATATTCTGAAAACACTTTTACTACCCGAAATAATGCTTCGATTTTCACGAATAGCGAGTTTCAGATGTAAAAGTGGATGTAGATGGTACTTTATTTAGGTCATTTTTCGAATTTCTCAAAATTGACCCTAAGCGGTAGAAAAAACTTCGAAAAAATGACGAAAAAACGCCCTTTTTCACGAAAAATGAAATTTTGACGAATTCAATTTCTACATTTCACGATAACTCAGGCAATTTTTAAGATAAAGACCTGAAAATTTTTTTGGGTGTTCACATAGCTATTATATTTATGTGGTAAAATTTTGGAACCGTTTTTTAAATTTTTCTACAAAATATTGGACATTGTATATTTCGTAAAATTCTCGTTTTTACGTATATAATGTTTGATAAAATTGTCAATTTTTGGTATTAAGGTCTGAAAATTTTACTGAAGTATACTTACATATTAATTAACATCATACTAAAATATTAGAAAAATCCCTAATCTAATTTTTTTTTTATAGCTGTTTTAAGTTGATATTTTTAGTTCAAACGAAAATTATAATCTGACTGAACTTCGCTCAGAATCGTTTTTTCGAATGCAATGGTTTATCATTGCATTCAAATTATAATTAAAATTAAACGCTATGGTTCGCACACCTGTAGGCAGGAGTATCAGCTCATCTTTTTTTTATTGCATTATAGAAATGCCTTGTCATATTGCGAGTCACCGATTCCGGTGTCGCTTATTTATTTTAATAATATAAACAAATTTATTGTGGTATTATCTGAGTATACATAATCGCCGTCATCGACGTTATGTATATGGGTTTCATAAAGAGTTGCCTATTCAGACTGTGACGGTGTTTCGGTATGTTGATTTTTTTATTAAATACAATGAAATTTGATTAAAAAGTTGATCGTTATTTAAACAATATTATCATCTTATTTTATATTAAAATTACAATTAAAAGAAAAATGAATAAATTATGATATTTCATAATATCATTACATAATAATAATAATGTATACTATGTGTGTGTGTAGTAGAGCTTTGCACGGTCCGGTTTGGACCGGTCCAAACCGGACCGGACCGGACCGCGGTCCGGTCTTTTCGGTCTTTTTATTTCGTAATTTATAGTGGTCCGGTCCATGTTGGTCCGATTTTTAAACATAATAGTCTATTTTTTTTTGCATTCTATTATAAAATATTCAGTCTGGTCCGGTCCGTCCACTAGAGATCAGTCCGGTCCTTACTTGGACCGGACCGGATTTAATGTGGTCTGGTGAAAATTTTTGAATTTAATATTGATTTTGTTTGGCCTGGGTTATATTAGGTTTATCCTGGACAGGAATACGAGTACATTATATTTCTATTATACCTACATTTAAATTTATCCATTTTATATTTTTGTATATTAAAATTAAACATTGATTGTATTTTGTTGGTGCAAAACTGCGAACCCGTATGGCGGATGTCAGGTACGTGTCCTACACGATCGATTACAAAGTAACTGAAATCTAATCTTTGCACTTTGCACTGACTAAATATAAAATTAAGTTGCATTTCTTCTTTCAATATAATATTATATAATTTATATTATTTTTACTGTCAAAAATAGAAATTGAATACCTACCTAAATAATAGTCTAAACGTTTGTTCCGCTATTGTCAGTTACTCAGTTATTCAATCTGTTGTTTTAATTTTTTTATAATTTCGTATGAAATAAACTAATAACCTAACCGGTCTCGGTCTTTTTATAAGGAATTTTAAATTATCGGTCCGGTCTCGGTCTTTTTTTAAGGAATTTTAAATTATCGGTCCGGTCTCGGTCTTTTTTAAGGAATTTTAAATTATCGGTCCGGTCTCGGTCTGATTTCATTATTTATTTAATCGGTCCGTCCGGTCCTGGTTCTAATTTTACTTTACAGGTCCGGTCCGGTCTGTGAAAATACGGACCGTGCAGAGCTCTAGTGTGTAGTGTATGTGTGTGTTGAAACAGTTGTTTTAAAAATTATTGTGAATAGCGTTCGTTTTTATATATTATTATCGCAATAATTATCGCCGTTGAGCGAAAACGAAATGTGGTGAAATAATTAGACGGGCCCGAGTTTCGTTTACTATATAATTTGCGTTTATATATAATATGAAACAAAAATTGATTAGTCGTCGTTCGCCTCATCAAAAAGCGATAAATAATATTCGTAATATTGTTCGAAACGACAATGTTTTTCTTCCCGGCCCTAAGCCTAAGTCCGAGGCTGTATATTGTTATATACGCTACGAGCAGCCGGCACACGGTGTATACTATATTAAATTATTATATAATATAATAATAATAATAATAATAATAATAATAATAATGTATAAACTGTGTTACGATCGTTTTGTCGTGTCGTTTCTGCAAAATTTCATCCGACTGCGGAGGGAGACCGATTACATTATTAATACAACAATTATTTTATTATATAACGATACAACCGTCGGATAATGTGATCGCGATTGTTATCGTATCGGCAATAATTTAAGGAAAAACGCGCACGTTAAAATCATTCGCTATACTAACGTGTATTACACGCGTTCGATGTTTACTCGTTCGCGGTACAATAGCCGTGATTGCGAGCAAATAAATAGTTTCGTCGGAACACAAAAAGGGTTAATTGGCGTGTAAAAAAAAAAAAAAAAAAGAAATAAAAAATACCTACGTTTGTTAATCGTTATCCACGACAAACGCGTTTGTTTTGTTAATTTCACTTAATATCCGACCTCTTATAAAATATATACGAATAAATACATAATAAAAATATTACTGTAGAAATAATACGTACGAGACGGGAGGAAAAACTATACACCGTGATAATCGTATTCATATTATATTGAACGTATATTGTAAGTATACACATCAAAAAAAAAAAAAAAAAAAAAAAAAAAAACCGAGCAAAATATTATAATATCGGATCGAATTAGGTATAATATTTTTTTTTTATTTCCGTGTAATAATACACTCGTCGTGATTTAAATATTATTAAAATAACAACAATCATGTTATTTCTGCGATTGGAAAATTTAGTGCCGAGTCACACGATGCGTTTTCGCCGCATGCGTCGTGATCCGGTGACACCGCATGCGGCAGAAAACTTCAGACCATACTATAAGGTACCGCCGGATGCGGTGGATTAAATTTATCATAAAATTAATAATAAATAATTAAAATTAAACAATTATTTATTTATATTGAATCACAGTTCATGTGGTATATTCTTATGTTCCACTAGCCACCCCAATATTATAGGTTAGTGTAATTTTCGCTTGCGTCAAGTACAGTCGATTATACAAATTTTAATCATGTGTGAAAATTTCATTTTAAACGTTATGATATATGTGCAGCGGAAACAACTGGTGAACTAAATGAACCAATTATTTCTACTCCTGGAAAATATTGGGTTTATCCAGTTCATTTAAAAAGAGAGGAGGAAAATTATTTTCCTAGATTTTATGAAAACATTAGAAAGTTTCCGGAAACATTTTTTGAATATTATCGTATGTCGATAACTTCGTTTGATGAATTATTAACAATGCTTAGTCCACCGGATCATGTGGCCGACCTAGATTAAAATAATGTAAAATTCATATTCGTGCGGTGGCAAACTGGCAACGCATCGACGCCACCGCAACATGTTGCGGCAGGTTTTCACCGGTTCCAAAATAAAATTATGAACTTAATTTAATGTATTTGTAAATAATTTCTGCCGCATGCGGTGTCACCGGATCGCGACGCATGCGGCAAAAACGCATCGTGTGGCCCGGCACTTATAGTTTAGCATATACGATGTTTTTATCGTATGCGTGAAAATAATTATAACGTGTAATTCATGTACATACATGACGTTACATAATAATAATAACATTTATCTGTATTGTTATCGAATTCGTTTAACGGCGTAACGTATATGCAATTTCACTACATCAATGCACTTTTTCAAAACACTTGCCTATACGCGACAATAATAATTTATTATTGTACAAAATAATAATAACATTCTGTTTGAAACTGAGACACGCCTACTATAATTATATGTCGAGTATTATAATCACGTAAAATATTGTCTAATTACCATAATTATTTAAGTAATCAAAATAAATAAGACCGACGTAGCGATATTTTCGTTTTTAAATTATCTTGTACATTTATAATAATATTACAATATTACAATGACTAAAATAATATTTTAAAAGCGACATTTATTATAATAATTTGAGGTTAAATGTAGTACTTGAGTTTTTCACGAACCGATAAAAATTGATTTATAATCATATAGTTCCAGTGATCCAGCTGTTTTTGAAATTATCAAAATAATAAAATTGTGAATGTATATATTATAAAATAAAAAAGAGCTGATACTCCTGCCGCACAGGATACAGGTGTGCGAATCATAGCGTTTAATTTTAATTAGAATTTGAATGCAATGATAAACCATTGCATTCGTAAAAACGGTTCTGAGCGAAGTTCAGTCAGATTATAATTTTCGTTTGAACTAAAAATATCAATTTAAAACAGCTATAAAAACAAATTGAGATTAGGGATTTTTCTAATATTTTAGTATGATGTTATGTAATATGTAAGTATACTTCAATAAAATTTTCAGACCTTAATACCAAAAATTGACAATTTTATCAAACATTATATACGTAAAAACGAGAATTTTACGAAATATTCAATGTTCAATATTTTGTAGAAAAATTTAAAAAACGGTTCCAAAATTTTACCACATATATATAATAGCTATGTGAACCTTCAAAAATAAATTCAAGTCTCTATCTTAAAAATTGTCCGAGTTATCGAGAAATATAGAAATTGAATTCGTCAAAATTTCATTTTTCGTGAAAAATGCCGTTTTTTCATCATTTTTCGAAGTTTTTTCTACCGCTTATAGTCAATTTTGAAAAATTCGAAAAATGACCTAAATAAAGTACCATCTACATCCACTTTTACATCTGAAACTCGGTATTCGTGAAAATCTAAGCATTATTTCGGGTAGTAAAAGTGTTTTTAGAATATTTATTTATACGTATGGATTCTAAGATTTTCGTTTTACTAAAAATATCAACTTAAAACAGCTATAAAAAAAAATTGTGACTTGGGATTTTTATAATATTTTAGTATGATGTTAACTAATATGTAAGTATATTTCAGTAAAATTTTCAGACCTAAATACCCAAAATTTCCAATTTTATCAAACATTATATACGTAAAAACGAGAATTTTACGAAATATTCAAAGTCCAATATTTTGTAGAAAAATTAACATAACGGTTCCAAAATTGTACCACATATATATAGTAGCTATGTGAACACCACAAAAAATTTTCAAGTCTCTATCTTAAAAATTGCCCGAGTTATGGAGAAATATAGAAATCGAATTCGTCAAAATTTCATTTTTCGTGAAAAATGCCGTTTTTTCATCATTTTTCGAAGTTTTTTCTACCGCTTATAGTCAATTTTGAAAAATTCGAAAAATGACCTAAATAAAGTACCAACTAGATCCACTTTGCTACCGGAAACATACCCTATTCGTGATAATCGGAGCATTATTTCGGGTAGTAAAAATGTTTACAGAATAAAAAAAAAAAAAAAACAAAAAAAAATCACACATCATTGTAAAACCAATACATTCTTCGCTTCGCTCAGAATCTAAAATATATTGAATTAACCAATATTTTATTATTTTAAACGCGTCCATACTATTATTGCGCGTATTATTGTACACATCACGGCAAAAATTAAATTATTGGCCATCAAACAATTTACCGTCCGTTAACAAATAATACTGGGCAATATCGTTTGGAAACCTGTTTATTATTTAATTATGGTGTATTAAAAAAAAAACAAACAAAAAAATTAAAGGTGAAGACAAAACTTAATATTACAAGCGTACTATTTATATCAAATTAGACTTCGATTGATACAAATTTGATATTATATTATAATATATACCTACCGCACATACCTGGTTAAATATATATATATATATTTATTAAATATAACATCTATGTACCTAATAATTTAGGTATTACATTATCATGTTACGTAGTAAACTAAGTGCTTTTAAAAAATAAATAAATGAAAAATTCAACGATGAAAATATGTTTAAATTCAAATGTGAATTTCTTCTAGAAAATGATCAAACAATATAATACAAAAATCAAAATAATACTCTTTTTACTGTTATCATATGCGTATAAAATATTATATTGGTGCATCGTACTTTAGAATTAAATTAATATTATTGTTATTTGTTAATTAAAATTTTACACTAAAGTCTACTAAAACGACTTGCGAAACGTTTTGTGTTTATAATTATAATAACCAAAAACGTATGTTTGATTATGATTAATTGTATTTAAAAGTTCTGCCCATTTATAATTATAATAACGTAATATTGTTCCAAACGGTTTTTTTTATAATTATTATTAAATATCAACAGACATTTATCTACTTTAACTACAGTATATTATTACATTATGTAATTCGTACATCAAAGTAAAATGAAGTTTGCTGAGCAACGCTATAATAATTAAAACCTAATAAAAATAATAAAATCGTACCATTTATACGACTGGTGTAAAAAGAATAACGTCATAATTGTCATAATTTTATAACTTGGTCGTAGGTAAGGTACCTATATCGTATATATATATATTTTTAATTAATGAAAGTTTTCGTATTATAGTTTATAAATTAATATCATTATTGTGAAATCGTGTATCTGGGAAAACCGATATTCCGATAAAAAGTGAAAAAAAAAAATATTAAAATAACTCATTTTGACCAAAATACTTTGATAAAAACATAGACCTTATGGCTTATACTAGGAATAAGGTCTTTGGATAAATATTAATATGACGTTTACGATATTTTATATAATATTAAAATCGCGAGAATTTCATTGGCTAAATTTTCCCGCGGAGTCAAACGAAAGACGGTTGTCTAACCTAACCGGACCGCCGCCGTCTTGGGTAGATATACGGCGTATACCTAGGTATAATATTAAATTTTAAAATTTCATTCCGCATAGATACCTCGGTATAACGTAGGTATTATTATATTGTACCGCGAGATATTATTTTCGGCGACTTCCGGTTGACCGTTTCGTATTGTAAATAAATCTTTCGTGTGTGTGTGTGGCCCGCACTCGTATACGGAATAATATATAATAATGATAATAATAATAAAGGTACACAGAAAAAATATCGCGTGACTTTTTAACGACACGGCCAAATTGACAGGTTAACTGAGGGCGGCGAACGTAACGTGTGCGCGCACACACACATACACACATACACGGATATAATAATAATATATCGGTGTGTAATAGTATATTAAATAATAATAATAATAAAAAAAATGTACATATTATAAAAATGAAAATAAGGGTTGCACTTACCTTGACCCGAACAGTGCCGCAACTTGCTATTGGTAGGCCCCAATGCAAGACAGAATTATGGGCCCCCCTTTTTTCTAAGCAATATATTAGTATATGATATTTTTAATCCCTTTCTATTGTGGTATATTCGTATATTATATATTCAATAAATAAATTTACGGGTGGATTTATAGGTATAAGTGTCTAAAAAGGGTTGAATTTGTTACCAAAATTACCACATATATATAATTCCTATGTGAATTAATGAATATTCAATAAAATTTTAAAGTCTCTAACTTCAAAATTGCCCGAGTTATCGTGAAATATTGAAATCGAATTCGTCAAAATTTCAGTTTTCATGAAAAATGCCGTTTTTTCTACCATTTAGGGTCAATTTTAAGAAATTCGAAAAATGACCTAAATAAAGTACCAACTACTTCCACTTTCCAATTTCTTATTAGTTATTTCTATTTTTCAAGTGTTTTTCTATTCAATTAAAACATGTTAGATTGCAACATGTGCTCGAATTGGGAAAAAATTAGTAGAGGAGCTCAACCTAACAATTAAAAAACTGCGTTCCAAGTGAAAAATTGTTTAACACAAATCCGAGGGGGGGGGGCCCCCACAACGACAAATCTGATATTTAAAAAAAAACTTCAATTTACCTACAAACATATAAATTTCAAATATAATCCATGTAGGATGTGATTGCGAATTAATGTTCTCCCAATTTTATGTGGCCCTATACATTTTATATAAATACATATTCAGCTATTTTTACAAAACAACCATTTTGATAGTAATATCTATATACCTACTATATGTTACAGTAGGAAATAAAAATAATAGTAATTATAAACATTATTTAATTATTATTAATAAATAACAAAATTCATCATTATTAATAGTGATAAAGATAATAAATAATAATAATAATAATAATAATAATAATAATAATAATAAATAGAATATTATATAGAATATATTATAAATTATATAATTATATAATAGAATACATATTATTATGTGATAACTGATAATATCATATTATGATGAAATATAATATATAAATAAAGTATAAAAAATGTTGATTAAAAAATTTTTTAAATAGTAAAATTGACAACAATTTAAATCTACATTTTAAGAAAAATTATTTCGGGTGTATTTTCCACCGTCCCCTCGTTCCAGTAAAAAAAATTAGTTGGGGTGCGCAAAAAAAAAAAAAAAAAAAGTAGGAGAGCTCTGTCCCCCTGCGCACCCCCTCAATTCGAGCACTGATTGTGTGTATAATACGTATTATGTCTATGATTATGGCATCAATCGATAATGGACGGAAAATATATCATAAGCATAACTATACTCTGTTCCAAAAGAGAAGACACGGGTTCTGCGCATATCGAATGACGGCCGATCATTTCCGATCATTGCCGACGATATATACACCGTAATTAAAATGCGGCAAGCGATAGCCGTGTACACTTGCACGGTTATCAGGTGACAGGTTATACGTATATTCGCCAAGTGTCATAGATGTCAACAATCCCAGCGCGCCGTATAATGGTTTTTAACGATGCAGCTGGGTGTCAGAGGTCGCTGGTGAGCATACGTGCATTTATCGGAGTAGGTGGGGAATGCGCGCCGCCGAACGAAAACTGGTCACCGCTTCGTGTCTTCTCTTTTGGAACAGAGTTATGTGATATTTGGATGACAACAATATTTCGAGTTTCATTTTTTTTATTTTATGAATAAAATTTATTAATAATATTATAATATTACTTTTAACATGGGCCCCTATCTAAAAATAAATCTCTGGTCAGGGAATGCAATGCATACCCAGCGTCCCCTATTGTTGCGGCACTGGACCCGAAACTCCTCCCGGACGGGCGTTCAGCCAGAATGCGATCACCAAAGCCAAGACTGCAGGATCAATCATATTTTCTGCCGGCTACTCTTATTACGGGGACGCGAGATAATGATAATAATATTTTTCGTTCTGATTCGGTTGGATTCTGACGATTTAAATTTTTTTTCTAGTTTTTTAATTGAAAAGTTTACTCGTAATTTACACGCGCGAAACGTTTCTTTGCCCAGCCAAAATAAAATTTCGTGCCACGGATTCGGCGTCCACCCGGGGCGTACATGCCGATCGTTTGGGTTAGGGGGCGGTGGCGCGGTAGGGGGGGGGGGGGGGGGGGAACGAGCGAAAAAAAAATTTGGAAAGCGATTTATTTTTTCCCCGAACTCGCCGTGCGAAACGAAACCAGTACGAATTCGGAAAAAACGATATTTCAATAGAATAATATTCTTATATAATTATTACGAAAGACGGGGCGACTGCGAGAGCGATTATCATAAACTTAAAAACAACGACCGACACGCGACGCGACGGTTAAGTGACTGACGTACTGACGAGAGAGCACTATTCCTTCGCGCATCCAAATGACGACGGGGGTGGTAGGAGTGTCGGCGGCCAGTAGTTTGGGAGGTTTAGTGGTGGGGGTGCGCGAGAACGGACGGTTTTGGTCGCCGCCCAAAAGTGCTCTCTCGTCGGCCGCAGTATAGTAGGGAAGACGTAGTGACGTGTAGTGACGTGATGGGCACTATCGAATGGAAACTATCGACATATTCGATTGTTTGTAACTATCTATTCATCCGATTGTTTTACAATACTATCGAATAGTTTTCACTCGATAAAACTATCGACATTTTCATTCGAATACAAACTACAGACATTTCCATTCGAATAAAAACATAGATCACTATGCCTTATCACACTAATATACACTATAAGGCTTATCACACTTATCGTTATCTGGTATTAATATTATTACATTCAATACATTCATTCATTCAATTCTTCAATTCTTCATGGCTTTTACTTATAACTTATAAAAGTATAGCTTAAACTTAATTATGAATACCAATGATTAAGCATTACTTTTAAAAGTAACGAATAAGATTAGATTTAAGAATCGTCTATGAATACGGCCATAAATATCGCGTTTTACCCGTTTCTGTGTGTTTTTGTGAGTTTTCTGTGCTATATTGTTATATTATAACACTTTAATATATTTCAAAGTGTCGAAAAGTAATATTTTATTTAAGTATTATTTTCTAAACGTGATAATTTTAAAATTATAATGGCTGCCCCAATCAAGAAAGAAGCATTCAAATACGTCGCTCCAGCATCTCCTCGACAGCTCATTGACACCACTGTTTTCATTGTTGACTTTGCAGAACGAAAATGTATACATATCGTAGTCGATTCAGATGGTTTTTATGTGAAAATACAAATAATAACTCCTTCAAGACACGTAATCATATCACATACATTCTTAAGAAAAATTTTCTCGAAAATGGGTAATATATTATCAATTATACTAGACACACCGAATAATTCGATGAACTAGCATTTTTCGTTATCCAATAAAGATAATATAGTAAAAAAAAAATGGTGTATCGCGGAGAAAATGTGCTAGTGATCGAGTCTATAACTCAGTTGGATGTAGAATATTATTTAATGGAAGATACTTAATAGCTTTACAATATTTGGAGTGGAGTATATATGGAAATGTGAGTAAAAAAAAACAGATAGCCGCACCAATGATTTTTAATCAATTTAAAGAAATATCGAAGTATTTGAAGGCATACATAAATCCAGAAAACAATTTAGATCATAAAGCAAGATTAAATTTCATCTCAAACATACACGATTATCTTATAAGTTATAACAAATCATATTCCAAAGACCAAGTTCAATTACATCAGTCAAATAAAATTATTAGCAGCAGAGCAACTTGCGATAAGTTTTACAACAAGCAATTTAAACGATTTAAAAGTAATTATTTTTCATTAACCTTAAGATATTATATGTAATATACTAATTTATCTGATTTTTATTAGACTTACTATGAAAAATTTAATCAATCATCACTTTCACAACCAAGAGATTATTCAGCACCATCACCAGATCATGATTCCATCGACGATATTTCAATTCATAATAAGGAAATAATGGTAATTATTCGATTTTTTTTTTCTTTTTAGTAAAACTTATATTCATATATTATTTTTATAGGCTATTGATGTAAACGATGAACTTGCATTTTTCAATCAATATCATATCCTATCATCATCACCACAGCCATATACAACAGACTTTTACCATTCAGATCAATGATGAGATTTATAATATTACTATTGTACATAAAATATAAATATATTTTTAAAATGATAAATAAATCAAACTGTTATTACTCGAAAAATAACTTTATTATTTATTTTTATTGTTGATAGTTATATAAAACAGTATTACATATTAAATAAAGGTTATATAATTTAAACATGCATAATTTAAAATATTTTACTATAATATATTTATTATAATAATTTAGTGAGAATATATTCTACTATATACAAAATAAAGAATAAAAAAAGTATCTACAATTATTTAATTACTAGCACTTAAGAGATAAAAAATAATAATAAATAAATAAATTACCACTCTTCCTTATTAAAATTACTTATATCATAAGAAATTTTTTTAACTGATAGTCCGAAATAAAAATGTCTAGTTTCTACAGTTGTAAAGTTATAATCTAAACCTATGGAATCTAGAATATTAATTTGTTTTATTATTACTTATTAAATTATAATTTATTATATTATATTTATTTATTATATATATTTTTTCTTTTACACATAATCTAGTTTTTTTATATTAAGTTATCCCAGTAATTATAGGATAGATTTTTTTTAATTTTTTTTTTTTATGCTATTTCTAGTTAATATTATTATACTAATAATGAAAATTGAATAGTACCAAAAAAACCAACTAAAACTAAATTTAGGCAATGCGCGTGACATCACAATCATGGAATGGTCATAAACATGAACACAGTTAGTTATGTTCATGACTGTCTATGTCCTCTTGAGCGTGGTCAGAATGCGAGTCACCAACATCTACATCATCAGGTTCACGAGGTATATATTTTTCATACACAAGTCCACCAATCTCCAATGATGATGGAAAAATATCTTCATGGAAAAAGATAATATTTTTTATGAGATCATTAATCAGGTTGTGGAACTGAACTTGGTCCTTTTCCTAAGGAACTGGCACTAATGTTGACCAAAACAAATGGCTAGATTGTAAACATCCATCATATTTTCATCATTGAACTCAGACAAACTAAAATAATATACATTTTAATTATAAACAATTTATATTTTATAAACATTTTTTTGTGTTATCTTACTGATTAAGGAACGCAAACAAATATCTTAACATGACTACTACTTGATTGGGAAAACATTGGACAAGCTCTTTAATTCTTATAACAGATTAATGTAGTGACTCAAGTTCTAAAAAAAAAATATGTTGTATAAATATATTAAATATAAACAATATTGTAATGATAAAATTTATACAATATTGTAATACATAGGTAGCAAAACCACAATTCAAAATGAATTTGAAACTATAATGAGCATTAATATTATATTCTTTGTTTGAAAATAAAAATATTTTAACTTTATCCAATGAATTTAATATATAAACATCTATTTTATATAGATATTTTTAAAAATATTTTAATTTAAAAATTTTAACACATGTTAAAATAATATATTATTAAATTTATTTTTAATATACAGTAACATTTAAAAATAAAACTTTAATTTACTTATTTTTTTAATAGTGTGTAGTCAGTATATTAGAAATTAGTAATGTACGTACTTATTTAATATATTACTGTATTTCATATTAAAATATGTTAATAAATAATTATTTCAAACTGTTTGTATTTTCTTTTACATCAAGTACATTTTCATATTTCATTTAAATGTTACACTTACAAGCTAACTCCAAAAATTGATCAAAATAAATAATTGGAAACAAAGGTTCTCTGAATTCTCGTAAATATAATTTCAACACTCCAGCTACAGAATTAATATCAGAAGCATCTGTCATATCAGCAAGTGGATCTTCGCTTCTTTCAAAGGCATCTTTAAAATTATTAATTTCTACTTGTGAACCGGATACTTTAAAGATCCCTTGGTGATGGAAACCTATATACAAGATACAACATATTACATTAATTAATAATAATGTATGTAGACAGCAGATTAAACATAATGTAAATTTAATATAATAAATTATTATATTAAATTATTACCACATAAATTAATCACTCGAATACAACTTTTGATTATCAACGGTATTTCTTGATTAGTAGCATCTAAATATTCTTCTAAAGATCCTCCAAACAATTTTGGTTGCCCGTTCATCTGTAGTCACCAATACGTTTTCTTCGGACAATTGGTTTATGTGTCGGTCGCTGATGGGGTGTCTGTTTGGCAGGCGTCAATTCCACATTGCCATTTTGGGGACGCTTGCAACATATGGATGTCAGAGTTTCATTTACGTGCTGCTGCTTGGAATCTAAACGCACAATTCGACTTGTTCTTATCAGATAATCATGTAATTTCTAAAAGAAGTAATGAAAAGAAATGTTTATAAAACTTAATTATGTAGGTATATAGTATTAAAAACATAATAATTATTACGAAAGAGTTCTTACTTCTTATTGTCTAATAGAGGCATACTTATAATTTATATTATAAAATGGAATATATAATAAACATGTATAATAAACATATAACTTTTACATAGGGTACAGATAAGTTGTTATAAGATGAGATTTTGATAGCCATATTATATTTTTAGGCTATAATAATATATCCACACACAAAACACAATATAAACAATTATAAATCACAATGTGATATAAATCATAATTCTGAACGGTGATAAATGATAATTACATATAACGTTATCAATGTTACCTTCATTATTTGTGCAATACAAGCACAGATTAAGTGATTTAGAAAGTGATTTAGAAGTTTCACTTTCACTTAATCTGTGATACAACTATACAAGTTTATAGAATATAGAGTAATTTTTGTCGTTTTAGAATGATAAATTTAATTTATAACTTGTAAAATATAGTGCTACAGGGAATATTTTCTACATTTTGTAATATTTGTTTGTATTAGTAGTTCTCCAGTGTGTCTGTGTACATTAATAAATTTACCTATATAATATAAAAAATGATTTCTTTAAATAAATTAAATAATATTACTTTTACTTTTATAAAAAGGTACCTAATAATTTACTATCCCATAATAGATACGTTTTTAATTTTTAGAAAGCAGGTATAAATAAATATATATAATATATTATATTATGGCGTTGTGTAGAATACATAAATAAATTATTACAATAGAAGATACACCATTATACATTTTAATTTATATGTATTTTTGAATAGGTATCAAAAAATATTGTTTCACCTTGTTCAAATTAAATGAAAACAAAATTAAATGATTCTTTGATTAGAGATAATTTTGAATTAAGATATTTTTCTGGAGATATTATGGCATAAAACCGTTTAAAATATATAAAAATTTACACAATATAGAATAATGTCTGGAAAAGCAAATGATATTTTAATATTTAAGTACCTACAACATTTAGTATATCATTAAACTTACAGTAAGATAAAATTCTTCAGTTTCGTGTTTATCTGCTCGCGACTTAATGCTAATAGTTTCTGGTGGTTTACTAGTCGGAATTGATTTTAATTATTACTATCAAAGTAAATATGATGTACTTATGGAATACGTATTATTTTTCTCACAGTTTTAATTTTTATATTTTATTTGTTCATTGTTGGTTATAAAGCAAATAATGTAGGTACTTATTATATTTCAAAAATGTATACTTTAATAATTACCTATTTTTCAACAATCAAAATATACTATTCTTTTAGATTCTGAGCGAAGCGAAGAATGTATTGGTTTTACAATGATGTGTGATTTTTTTTTGTTTTTGTTTTTTTTTTTTTTCTATTCTGAAGACATTTTTACTACCCGAAATAATGCTCCGATTATCACGAATAGGGTATGTTTCCGGTAGCAAAGTGGATCTAGTTGGTACTTTATTTAGGTCATTTTTTGAATTTCTCAAAATTGACCCTAAGCGGTAGAAAAAACTTCGAAAAAATGACGAAAAAGCGGCCTTTTTCACGAAAAATGAAATTTTGACAAATTCAATTTCTATATTTCACGATAACTCAGGCAATTTTTAAGATAGCAACCTGAAAATTTTTTTGGGTGTTCACATAGCTATTATACATATGTGGTAAAATTTTGGAACCGTTATGTTAATTTTTCTATAAAATATAGGACTTTGAATATTTCGTAAAATTCACGTTTTTACGTATATAATGTTTGATAAAATTGTCAATTTTGGGTATTTTGGTCTGAAAATTTTACTCAAGTATACTTACATATTACTTAACATCATACTAAAATATTATAAAAATCCATTGTCAAAGATTTTTTTTATAGCCGTTTTAAGTTGATATTTTTAGGAAAACGAAAATCTTAGAATCCATACATATAAATAAATATTCTGAAAACACTTTTACTACCCGAAATAACGCTTCGATTTTCACGAATAGTGAGTTTCAGATGTAAAAGTGGATGTAAATGGTACTTTATTTAGGACATTTTTCGAATTTCTCAAAATTTACTATAAGCGGTAGAAAAAACTTTGAAAAAATGACGAAAAAACGGCATTTTTCACGAAAAATGAAATTTTGACGAATTCAATTTCTACATTTCACGATAACTCAGGCAATTTTTTAGATAGAGACCTGAAATTTTTTTTGAAGGTTCACATAGCTATTATATATATATGTGGTAAAATTTTGGAACCGTTTTTTAAATTTTTCTACAAAATATTGAACATTGAATATTTCGTAAAATTCTCGTTTTTACGTATATAATGTTTGATAAAATTGTCAATTTTTGGTATTAAGGTCTGAAAATTTTATTGAAGTATACTTACATATTAATTAACATCATACTAAAATATTAGAAAAATCCCTAATCTAAATTTTTTTTTATAGCTGTTTTAAGTTGATATTTTTAGTTCAAACGAAAATTATAATCTGACTGAACTTCGCTCAGAATCGTTTTTTCGAATGCAATAATGGTTTATCATTGCATTCAAATTATAATTAAAATTAAACGCTATGGTTCGCACACCTGTATCCTGTGCGGCAGGAGTATCAGCTCTTGTTTTTCTATTACTTAAATTAATCATATAAGAACATTTTAACAACATTTATTAAAAAATATATTAATTACTTTTTTTTATATAATTTATCATATTCAACAATATATATAAAGTATACTTTATATATACCTATACTAAATATACTCTATTCAAAATAAGAAATGTCCTTGGCTGCAATGTGTATGGCATGCATAGGCGTATTTAGGTGGGGGCTTAGTCCCCCACAAAATTATTTGAGGCTATCCGATTTAAAAATATTTAACATTAGAAAATAAAAATGGTTTATTGTTACGATTACTATATAACTACGAAGTTACGAATAATTAATTACTATATTTTAAATATATTTTAAACATTTTCTAATAAATAAAATTGTGATTTTCTTAATCTGAATTTATTTTATTATGTTGATAGGTAATAGGTATACAATAAAAACTTAACAATAAAAAATGTAGTTTATATTTGAAAACAATTTAATTTTTTTTTTAAATTTCGTACAAATTTGTAATATTTGTATATTTCGCTATTTTTATCATGCATATTTGCATTTTTAATTTTTTTTTACTTTTTTCCTATTTTATTTAAAAAATAAATTTGTGTATTATGATATTATACCTGTATTTAATTTATTAGTACTGTATATGTATTACCTTAATAAACACCGATAAAAAAAAATTGGTAAAACGTTAGCGTCGTTAGTGTGTGGTCGGGGGTCGTCTCCAAAAACCCTTATATTATACAAAACTAGTTGGAGGGCTAGAGCCCCCTACAAATTTATCCACCCTACGCCTATGATGGCATAGTAAGATAATTTTCCTTCCTATTCTATAACTGATCATCATTCAAAACTTGCAGCGATACACTCAAGTTGTGCTGAATAGGCATACTAACTTGTAAGTACAGTGTGTATAATGGCAGTGCAATGTAAAATATGGCTTGGTACCGTACTCCGCATGATGGTCAATAAGTAATCACAGTATATTTCAAATTATGTATACATGTTAAATGTCGATATTAGAATGATTCAACGTGCAACACTTCCTCCGCAGATTGTGATGCTTGAGCAAAAGCTAGAAACATTGTCACGCTCATGTATAGAAACTAGAAGTCAGCCATCTGAGACTATTCTTATTTTGAGTAAAGTATAGACAACCCTTTTTTTTATTTGTAATATGTTAACTATAGTCTATCTAATATTTTAAAATTATCCAATATTAAAGTAAAAAACAATGTAAAGAAACTGATATAATTTTAATTACAAAATTACCTCGTCACTTTTTTTTAAAAAAATTTTTATTTTTGAATATTCATCATCCAATATCTATGTATAATGTGTAATATTTTGTGATTATAAGATTATTCCTAACTGTATTAATTACATGACTTAAATAAAATTGTGAAAACATAAAACTTGGAGATGGGCTGGTACTTGAACCAATATTAATATCTGTGATATCAGTTTTTTTAAACCAATGTGGCAATTTGTTAAAAAAAAAAATACTAGTTATTACAGAATAAAGAAATCAAAATTATTATTCTGTGATATCACAATATAATTTGTATGTACATATAATTTTATTGGATGTCAGTTTTATTTTAATATTAGGTCATGTCATCATGGTTTTCAAAAAAAAATTTGGTTTTTTAATATATCGAATATCAATTTTCCATTAGAATATCGGATATCAGTAAAAATTAGTATTGGCCAAACTTTAAAAATAATCACTTCAAAGAAAAACAAATTATTATGTAATATATAAATTTGAAATTTTTACAATACATGTTATATAATATATATAAAAAATTTGTGTATTCTACAAATGAATTGATATAAAAATTTATTAAAATCAAGAATAACAATATTGAAATGAGTTGTTTGATAAATGTAATTTATAGTTTTTTAAGTAAAACAATTTATTTTATATTATATATGTAACATTATTATTATAAACTAATACACTTACTAAAATCATGTGTTATTAATATAAAAAATATATACCATATATAATTTAATAATAAATTAATTTGCTCGGCACAAATGCAATAGCGGTATCAGTATGGGATTCTTTTCATCTGGCATTACAACAATACTTTCACTACCTTCAATTGCCATCATAGTACCAGTTCTGTCTCTGTACAAACCACATAGAACTTTGACATAGTTATTGGGTTTGGGCATAATTGGCTCCAAATTATCATTTTCTATAGTTACTACACGTTTTTCTTTTGGTAAATAAACACTGCATGTTGCTTCACTAACATCTCTAATAATTCCAATTTGTCCAGCTAAATCTGAATCAGCAATACGGACAAAAATATCTGTTGTCTGCCATCCTGGTGGTAAGCCTGTTAATTATTTAATTATTAATTATGTTGATATTATTTAGAAAAAAAACATTAAATTATCTATTTAATAATTATCAAATGATGTTAATGAAGGAGCTGCTAATCCTGGAGAGAACATCGATGATGGTCATTAAGCTAGCCATATGAATCTGATGGCAATGGTGCTGGATGGTACTGTATACTTTGAGGACTAGCTGTGTTTATATATAAGAATTACTACCTTTGGTGATAAGAACAAATTATTTTGTTTTAATTAAATTCATATTATATTAATTTAATGACTTACTATTATATCCACCGCCACCAGATGGTGAGATTGCTTGATATACAGAATAAGAATGATCAGAAGAACCATAAAATGTATTTGGAGTCTGTGCAGAAGGTGTACCAGGATCCATTGGATATTCTAAATTACTATCAGTTACTCTAGCAAGATTATATCCAGCAGCTGGATCCCAAGCTTGAGTTGGTGTTTTAGAACCATCATGTGGTGGTGTCATACTTCCAAAGTGAGGTGTTCTATTTCCAACTTCATAATTAGGTGTCATTGAACCTTGCACAGGAGTCTTTCCTCCTTCACGATATCCAGAAATCATCATAGAGTTAGATGGCGTTCTGGAGTATGATGTCAATCTACCATCTTTAGATTGTTGTCCAACAATCATTATGTTTCTTCTATCCACTGATATTGTTTGACATGAAGAATGAAGCTCAATTCTAGCAGTACATTCTGTTGCATCTTTTACAATACCAACATCACTTTTATAAGGACCACCAGTTATTCTAATTGTTTGACCAATTAAATCTCTATCTCTTCGAACATCACTAAATCTACCGCCTGCTCCACCACCACGGCTACCACTACCTCCACCACCACCAATACCAAATGGACTACTCAGTGTATGACGTGGTGAAGTAATTTGTGGAAATGCAAATCCATTTTGTGGAGCAGTTATAGCTTGCTAAAATCATAAAAATCAACAATAAAATAAAATATGTACATATTAATATATTACTTTATTTGTAGAATTTCCAGCTAAAGCAATATGTCTTAAACGACAAGCAAAAATCCCTCCATTATCAGTCATCAAACGACAATACAAAAAGGCATAATGACGATATAAATGTTTAATTTCACCATGCATTCCCTAAATCATACATATAATTTAACGTTTTAATAATTACATACAATAAACAAAAAGACGATCTGATACTCCTGCCGCAGGGATATAGGTATGCATATCATAGTATTTAATTATAATTATAATATAAATGCAATGTTAAATCATTGCATTCGAAAAAACGATTCTGAGCAAAGTTCAGTCAGATAATGTAGGTATTGATTAATATATTGCCGTTTTTTCGTCATTTTTTCATCGTTTTTTCTAACGCATAGGATCAATTTTGAGAAATTCGAAAAATGACCTAAATAAAGTACCAAGAACATCCACTTTCCTACCGGAAACATATGGTATTCGTGAAAATCGGATCATTATTTCGGGTAGTATAAGTGTCTTCGGTTATAAAAACAGAACAAAAATAAAAATATCAATCTTAAACAGCTATAAAAAAAAACTGAGACCATGGATTTTTCTAATATTTTGATATGATGATTCAAACAAAAAAAAAAAACGCAAAAAAAAAAAAACAAAACGGCGGTCACCCATCCACTGTCGATGCCTGGCTACAGTGCTTAACACCGAGATAGTGTTCGGGAATGTTTCGCCGAATACACCACACGCGTCTCCCATAAAGCCATGTTTTTGTGAATGCCGTTTTTTCGTCATTTTTTTTATAATATTTTCATTTAAACTAAAAATATCAACTTTAAACGGCTATAAAAAAAAATTGAGACTTGGATTTTTCTAATATTTTGAATTAATGTTAAGTAATATATAAATATACTTCAGTAAAATTTTCAGACCTTAATACCAAATATTGCTAATTTTATCAAACATTATATACAAAAAAACGAGAATTTTACGAAATATTCAAAGTCTTATATTTTGTAGAAAAATGAACATAACGGTTCCAAAATTTTACCACAAATATATAGTAGTTATGTGAACATCCAAAAAAATTTCAGGTCTCTATCTTAAAAATTGCCTGAGTTATCGTGAAATATAGAAATCGAATTCGTCGAAATTTCATTTTCCGCGAAAAATGCCGTTTTTCTACCCCATAGGGTCAATTTTGAGAAAATCGAAAAATGACCTAAATAAAGTACCAACTACATCCACTTTGCTACCGGAATCATATGCTATTCGTTATAATCGGAGCATTATTTCGGGTAGTAAAAGTGTCTTCATACTTAAAAACAAAAAAAAAACAAAAAAAGACAGACGCTCAGAATCTAAAATTTAAACCAATTAAAATGAAAAATTAAATTAAATTACTGTGTGTGGACCATCAATAACTTTAACAATATCTTTTCTTTGTATTGAATTTCCTAATGCATCAACTCCAATTGTATTCCTATGCTCTTTTTTCTTATTTAAAGATTGTGGTTTAGCTTCAACTAACTTTCCAGCCATATTTAAAATATGCATTTTTTCTCGTTCAATTCTTACAATTACTCCAACATTTTGTAGACTAATAATAAAAACATACATATTTTTTTTTGTGTCGAAATGATTTTAAAAATATTAATACTAACTCCAATTGCACAAGGTCTCCCCATTGAAATTGTCCCAGTGAATCAACTCCAGATGCCATGTCTGAACACAATTTTAAGTCACGAGGTAAAACTTCAAGTTCATGCATTGTAACATCAGAAAATAAAACAATATGATTTTGTTTAACACGTACAATGAGCCCTGTGTCACCCTCGTAACGTCCTCCTACTACTCTAACATGATCACCTTGTTTAAAATATTTGCGCAATTCGTTTGCCATGAATTCTAATGGCTTCTAATATTAAAAATATTTTAAATTACTACATGTGTTTAAAATTCCAAATCCCAAGTAAATACTTACTTTAAGATCATCATGTTTTGGCATTATGGTAACCATGTCACCATCAACTGACAACACTTTTCCTTGTAAATTAATCAATTCACCAGTACATACTTCAACATTATCTCCAGAAATTAATGACTGACTATTGGCTGAATTATCTTTATTAGATACGGGTAATTCTATATCTATGTGTTCAGGAGCTTCTTCAAACTTTTCAAGTTCTGATAATGTAGGTTTAACTCCATCAGCTGTTATTGCATTCATGTAGAAATTTTTGTATAGAAACCCTTTCCGATTGTATCGATTTCCCTCAAATATTAAAAAATCACCATCACTAGTAACATCACGGCCAATAGCTCTTATAGCTTCTGGATCAAATGATTTAGCTGCAGGACGCATTTTTTTCTTTTTCTTCAAAGCTTCAGGATCCTACAAATTATAACTATAATAAAACTTTTTAATTCTAAACATTTTATAATATTTTACCATTGATGCTCTAAGAACTCCGCGCTGTCTGGTATAATCAATCCTAGGTAAAAGTTTTAAATGTACATGATTTTGAGCTAAGTCTACATAATCCACCTGAGCAATATCATCTTTATAAAGACCTAAAAATAAAATATGGTTATAACATTATATATTTAATTATTTAAAAAACATACCTCTTTTCAATCTAACCCATTGTTTAGATCTTAATCTTGTTTGAACTTTTACAACTTTTAAGACATCAGTCATCTCTTTAATAGGTACCATTTGTTGTTTCCAAAATCCTATTTTAAGACTGCTAACATTTTCAATAGCTGACTTTACATGAGTTTGTTTATATGATTCAATATATATGTAACCTTTAACACCTTCCGGAGACACAATAGATTTAATTTTTAATGGATTTTCAGTAAATTGATAAGCAATAAACTTGCGCATTAACAATAAAGCAGTATTTTTTTCATCGCCAATACGACATTTAACCATCCATAAATTTGGGTCCCTATAAAAATGTAAAAAAGTACATGGAACAAGGGTCGTATGCTATCTACCTGTACTTTAATCACATTATATGTTATCTACCTTTCGGGCGACTGATATTGCAGGTATAACCATATAATTATAAACATCAATAATATACTCTACAGTCTACACTTTACATATATCATAACTATAAGCAGACATATAACTTTCGGTTTGACTCATAAAGGTGGTGTGATGTTGATGGAAGAGTGGTGGCGTTCAATCAATGCATTCAACAACCTTTTTGACCAGTTTTTTGTAGATATGATAAAAAATTCTTTAATATAATAATGCCCAGATGACCAGACAATATCTACAATCTACATATTGCTGGGTGGAAAATTGTAGATAACATACAACGCCAATAAACAATTTTAGTAGATACATTTTTCAGGTAGACATCATAAGATGCGAGTTCCAAGTACATATTATATCATATTTAAACTCATAATATAAATCTTACTTAACACCAGGCAAAAGGTGTAATTTCTGTTGTGTAATTTTATCAGCCAACTTTTCCCCACCAACTCCAAAATGTTTTATTGTTGCTGAAGCATCTGCATATTTTTTCCGTAGATATTCTTCAATTTCATCTTCATTTTGTGTGCTAAAGAAATTCATTATTATTTATCTACATAGTAAATATATTTCTATTTCATTTATTTAATACAATTATATAATAGATGTTTATTATTTTATAGAAAATAATTTTTCTTACTCCCAAAGATTAGTCCCGCGTCTCCGACCTTCAATTTCTCTTGCAGTTGGACCTAATTCATCAACTTCATTGGCAACAATACCATATTCTCCAGTACCATCTTCCCAATCATCATCATCTTCAACTTCATCATCTACATCAGCTTCATCAGCTTCATCAATAATGAATCCACCAAAACGTTCATTTTTCTTTTTTTTCTTGCCCGGACGATCATCTTCATTTTCTTCATCATATCCCTTACAAATATATTAATAATGATTTAATGTAAACAAACAATTATAACTATGTACTTACATCTTCAGAATTTAAATCTTCACCTTCTGTCTCTTGTTCATCAATAACTTCCTCACTGAAACAAAAGTAAAAATTTATAATTTAGAATATGATCTACAAAACCATATTATTTTTACTGATTATTTTCTTCAGCTTCAGATCCACTTGGCGAACGACTTCTACTCACACTGCGACTTAATGCATGTTTACTATCTCGTGGATTTAAGTCTTCCTATTAAAAAGAATTGTAAATGATAAAAAACAAAAATTCTACAGAAAAAATCTGTGATTATTACCTCAGGTTCGTTACCACTATCTCCACGATAACTCCCTTGATCACTATCGTAATTTGACATTTCTAATACAATTGATCACTCAAAGACATATACTATAATTTTATTAACAAGTATAATCCAAACTCATTGACTTGTTAGTTATTACTAAAAGAAATGGAAAACATTTAAAAAAAAACAATTGTATCATTAATACAGTAAACAGGTATATAATATAGCACTCGAGTAATAAATAATTAAGTTAGAAGTAATAAAACAAAAGTATTTATAGGAATTAGGAACATTAGTATATTCTATATTATTTAATACTTACATTACAATTTACAAACTATTTGAAGTACCTATAGCTAGCACTATAGCACAAAACAGACGCCGTGGCTGTAGTGCTGTACACTGTAAACTGACTGTTGTACTAAAACTCTGAAAGCATTTACAATGCACAACGCACACGACAGCTAATTATTGTTCAATACTATAAATTATTATACAATATATACAGTGTTGAATGTATAGTACGACGATGTAGCGTCTTTACTAATTATTCATAAACTATTCCAATTGTTAAATAGTAAATAAAAATATGAGACGATTTCTGGAATAACATAGGGTTGCATCCAATTTTCCAATTTACTCATTATCAAATATTTAACTGTCCCTCAGGACAATTGGTCATAAGAAAATGTGTAGGTAAAATGTAATTACGGACTCACGGAGGGCAATAAAAATAGGGACGATAAATTTCAGGGATATTTTTAACGAAATTTCGTTTATCTATGGTATTTTTAGACAGTTGTATCGTAATAATCAGGAATTCAGGACATTTTATGGTCATGCTTAACATATTATATAATCTATTCTGTGATATAAATATATAATATCCTTGTCCAGTGACCCCCTAGGGGGGTGTAGACAGGGATTTCTTCCCGGGCGTAATATTAAAAACCATTGAACTTAATTTTAATTAACATTAACATTTGTAATTTAAAACACTTTAGGATTCAAGGAATTGGAATTGAGTTAAGTAAAATGTATTTGAACTTCAATAAAATTAAAAAAAATTTAATTATAATGAATAATGAATTAATAATAATAATAATAATTTTAAAAAGACGGGAATTATAACCTTATAATGGGGATAATATAGGTGCAATTTTATAACAATTTCGAGGGGCAATGATAACAAAATAGTACTCCACTCATTTTGTACATACTGTCCCCTGTCCCGTATTATCGTTTATAGTATTTGGTTTTACCCACGATGTAGAGAAAATCGTACATGTCCCTTACGGCTAGAAGGCGGGGATGCAAGCGCATGCGCAGCACTTGTTTACATCTATAGGAATACGCGTTGTCGGCTTGTCGCGTTGATTAATCGTCAATCGTCAATTCGTCATTCTCATTCGTCAGTCATCTCTCATCCTCATCTTTATTCTATGCCTCTATGGTCGTCACCTCGTCACATTCGTCTTTCGTCACACGGACGCATACAAAATAATATGCTTGTGTATCCAATTATCCATATGACTTCTGCGAAAAATGTTTCCCATTAAGGCATTAACAACAATGACACGGTGAATTCAGTGGTAATAATTGCGTCGTCCTCTTCGTTGTTATCGGTGAAGAGTTTTTCGCGTGACGTTAAGCGCGCTCGCGTGTGTGTGTGTGTACTCGAAGAAACGTGATATAACGAGTATATCACGGTTTGGTGGTGTCGCATTCTTGCACAATACCGTTGTTGTACGGTGCCTTTACGTCGCGCATGGGAATGTTTTATTTTACGATGTCGTTGGTTTTACTAGTCTGTTGGTAGATTCGAGAGAGAAGAGTGAAAAAAGACAAACGAAATCAACATAAGTTCACAGTGGCGTGTGTGCACGCGAAAGGATATACCAGACAAGTAGGTAGGCAATAGCAATAGCAAATATAGTATTTGCCATTTGGCAATAGGCATGTTACTTATTGCGAGTTATTTTATTGCGGGCAATGTAGTGTAGTAGTGTACGGAGGAAAAAAACGGACGGATAGGTAGTAACCACGGGCACACTGAGTAGATAACCGTGGTAGTAACGTAAACCTAAATAATCTTTACCTAACATACCTATGCAACGTATTATAGGTATACCGTATACACTTATTTTATGTTTTATTGTATTGTTATTGTTTTGATATCACCCTCGCAAGTTTTAAAAATTAATTTAGTGATGGGAATAATCGAATGATTTTAATAATCGAAAACAAAAATAATCGAATAATCGAATGATTAGTAATTGAAAAAGAATAATCGAATTATTATTAAATACTAAATAGTTAAAATAAGAATAATCGAATGATTAGGAAATACTAAATGGTAGAAATAAAAATAATCGAGTGTTTATGGTTTATGATTTACATTAACTGGTCATATAAAATATAAAGAATCAAATGGTTATTTATAAGTGTGAAAATATGAAATACATTTTCAATCTAAATATTTATATTTTATACGTATTAAACCGATTAGTGTGGAGATTACCGATACCGGGAATTATACTAATAAGTAATGATTGAAATAAATAATAATACAATAATGGACAGTCGCATTCTTAATTTAGTACCCAAGACTTAAATCTTAGAATAATAACAAAGGAAAATAAACATTACAATTTATTACAAACCCGAAATAGAAGTAAATCTATTTACTTGAGTACCTACCTAGTACCTACTATAGACTATTATTATTTAATATTATTCAACAGCAAACCAAACTGTTTATTTTTATTAGTTAATTTACTAGATACGAGTAAAGAACTAAAAACTAATTTAAGTATTTAATATTAACTAATATTAAGTGTTTAATTAGCATCGAGTATTTTAAGTTTATCAAAATCATTCGATTATTTTAATAATCGAATGATTCGATTATTTTAATAATCGAATGATTCGATTATTTCATTCGATTATTCCCATCACTAAAAATTATATTTTTTTACATTTATTTATATTAATACATTGTATTTAAAAAAAATAAAAATGTCTTTCGAATGTGGGTATTGTAATTTAAAACTTAATAAAAAATTTAATTTAATTAGACATAAAAAATATTTACCAAGATAAACTTAAAGCAAATAGTTATTCTGAATTAGAAATAATTAATATTAATTTTCATTCAATGCAAGGTAAAGAATACATTTCCTTAATTTTTTTCATGATTCTGTTATGAATTTTCAAATTTTTTTTATACTGAAAATTTATTGTAGAATTTGATAATTGGAAAGACAATGAGGAAGTTAATTCCTCTATACATTATGTCCAACATAGAGGAATTAAATGGAATAAAAATTAAAGTGTAGGATCTAAAACGTTTTATTGTCATCGTTCAGGAACATTTGTAAAAGTAAAAGTACAGGAAAAAAGCGTGGTAGAATTGGAATTTTAAATATAATAATATAATTTTAAATATTTTTATTTGGAAAAAATTCAAATTTTTGGCGTGTTTTATTGAATAGTAAATTTCCCATTGCAGATATTTTTTGTCCCTTTAATTTATGATAATAAGAATTCCTTATTTCCTATATAAAAATAATCATATTTTACTTTTATTTTCTGATCCGTAATCAATATATTATTTTCAATAAATTTGTGTGTATGGTGTATCATTAATTTTAATTAAAATATACTCAATATTTTTTTAACCTATCTGAATTTTGATTACTAAACTAATTTTATTACCCATGTGTTTCATGGTTAATTTGAAGATTTATTTTACCTTAATAAAATATATGGAGTTCACATTTTGAAATTTCTTAATTTTGTATATTATATTTGCATTTAAAAAAAATTTACCTAACAGACAAAAAAAAAAAAAAAAATATATATGTATATATATTATATTTTCTAAAATTATTCCAAGTTTTTTTTTAATATTCATTATATTTTATTTTATTAAAACGTATATCTAATAATTAATTAATTATTTAATTTTTTATTTTTCAGATATTATTTAAAATGAGTATGATTCATACTGATCCATCCAAGTCTAGGAATGCTATGATTGGTGTTGTAAAAATTGGATACTTAAAAAAAAATAGAAGTATGAGAAAAAAATTTTTTGTACTTCGAGAAGAGACTATTTATAGTGGACCAGCATGTCTTGAATATTACAAAAGTGAAAAAAAATGGAAAAACAATTCTCTACCTAAAAAGTATAAAACAATATAAATTATATTTAATGTATGTTGAAATTTAATTACTAATTACTTTACTATATTTTTATTATAGAATAATTGTGTTAAAGACTTGTTTCAATATCAACAAACGTGTAGATGCACGCGCCAAAAGGACTATAATATGTATATATGCTAAAGATAATACCTATTATATACAATTTGATACTGATCAGGAACTTGATGAATGGTTGGATCTAATGTTGCTTTTACAAAATGTCATTAAAAATTCTGAAGTTGGTGATTCAAATAAAGAATCTTTTGGTACTTTACATTTAATTATTACTATTATTTATCCATATTTTACTTTAATTATTATTACTTTTATAGAACATATTTGGCATGTTTCTATATTAAAGAAAGAACTAGGAAATAATGCAAATTTAATAGGCATGACTGGACTTTGTTTATGTGAAAAAAAGTTGACAATAATGAAATATCCAACCAAATTAATAAAACAATTAACAATTGATATAATGGTAAATATTTATTTACACTTTTATTATTATTATTATATAACGCCTAAACAGGCAATATTACAAATGTAATTTAAATAGTAGATATAAACATTGTGAAGACTAAATGACATGATCAAATTTGTACAGAGATAATTAAATAGAGAAATTATAATTAAGAAAAAATGTGGTCCTAACTATGCTTGTTAAGTTTTCCCAAACAGTTTTACTAATGTAAGAGCGATAATTTTTTAGTGATAATCGTTTGCATCTAACTCGAAGCTCAGAGAAAATTGAGTAGTCAGAGGCCAAATTTGATTGTTTGTAAATCTTATGAGCATATTTTTTTTTTATTTATTAGTGATTTCAGGGGATATGATACCCAGCGATAGAATTTAGGTGTTCTAAAGGTCTTTTTAGGAATAATCTTATGTATAGAGTTAAGTAGAGCATCATTGAAGATTACGGCAGTATCATTAGTAGAGTATAGTAAAAATGTAGCTTCCTAGTTGAAAGAGTCGAAGAAGCGGGAGATTGAACCAGATAGTCACCAGTTTTAAAGTCAAAATATGACCTCGCGACATTAATTTTTGGAAGCTTAGGACAATGATATAGAATAGCTAAAAGAGGATGGTATGCATCAGGTGTGATAAGAGATGAGATAGCTTTGGATACCGATAGTTCATTAGTACTAGATAAAACTAAATCAAGGATATTACCAGAGCTATTCGCAATATTATTGATTTGGAAGAAGTTATTAAAAGAGAAGGAATCAACGATACAAGCAGAGGCCGGTGTTAGATTGCCGGATACTGAAAGACCAATATCATCAAAAGTCCATGAAACATTTGGCAAGTTGATCACCAAAGAGAAAAACTGATTCTAGTTTGTAGGATAGTACAATTGATAAATAGCTGATAAGTGAGATTTAATAACAGCATTAGAGCTAGATGGAGGGATGTAAGTGGATCCAATTAAAAAATTGGAGTGATTAATGGAAAGGAGAGCAAATACATGCTCAACCTTAGGGCTAACAGGAATGGTATGGGACGAGACAATAGATGACTTGACCGCAATAATGACACCACCACCACGAGAGTGAGAACTGTTATTTGGGTTCCTATCCAGTCTAAAAATTTTAAAATATTCGAAACCAAGCTCAGCGTCTGCAATATCAGGTGATAGCCAAGTTTCAGTTAAAATTATAATGTCGTAAGAGAGGAACATAGGAACAGAGCATCTTAAATCAACAAGTTTAGTCCTTAAACCACGTACATCTGGTAGTATATTTTTAAATTATTATTATTACAATTATTTGATTGCAAATTTGGGGAAATGCAATTAGGCGCAGTACCAGAATGTTGTGAAATAAAGTTACAAATAAATATTAATATAATAATGTGATAAATTTTTTATTTGTTACATTTAGTTGACAAGTATTCGATGTTGTGGAGCTTTAGGTACATTATTTTATATGGAAGTAGGACAAAGTTCTCCACTTGGATCTGGTCATATATGGATGGATACTTGGAATGCTGAAGTAGCAAAAAGTGTTCATGAAACTATAATGGGTGAATCAAGTCAAAACCATGTTCCTAGATTTAGAATGAGATCATGTTCATTTAATGAAGAATCACGACTAATAAATTGCCCATTAAGAACACGCTCTAGTTATTATAGTATATTTATTTACATAATAATTTAATATTTTTATTTATATTAAAATAAATTTTTAGATGAGAATAATCCTGGCTTTCAGTTTAAAAATAATAGCCAAAGTTCCTCTACATTAAATAATGGAAATGTTGATTTAACTCGAACAGGTAACTTCACTTTTTTTATATATATATAATAAAAATATTTAAAACTATATTTCTTTAAATTTAAATAGAAATATGTTAACTGTCCTGAATTCTTAAAATTCATTTTTATAGTTGAGGTGTCTTATAATATCAGCCCAACTCACGAAAATGAAATTTCAAACTAGGATGCAATCAAAGTTTAAATTTTACAACAATACAATATATTTGTTTGTGAATTATTAATTGCCATCTAATGAATAATTTTTCTTTTTTTTATGAGGGTAGCTGTTGAATTGATGAATTTATTAAATGAAATTTTATTTTTTGTGTGTTGTGCTGATATTATTCCACATGCCTCAGTTATCAATAATTAAAACATAAATAAAATTAAAAAAAAAAAATTATTAGAAATATACTGGGATTAAATTAGTTATTTATAATGTGAAATGTAATAAATGTTTATGATGTATTGGAAATCTTGTCTAATTAAGACAGCAATTAATACTTATTTCATATATTAATTTCCAATTAATTAAGAAATCATTTATAAAAATATTCAATTTACCTATTTTATTTTAATAATGTAATATCAATCATTATTCATTATTTAAAGTTTTAAGTTTAAAATTAATCAATTATTTATTAGGTTCAGTTAGAAAACGTTGTGATAGTATGCCATTGCGACCACGTACTATATTAAGTGAAAATATAACATCAACTCGTTCTTTTAATGCAGTTTTATCTCCAAGACAAACCTTTCATAAAGGTTGTAATTGTGTTTCTGCTTCTTCAATATCAGCGTATGTTTTATATTTTATATTTAAGGTTATAAAATTAATATATGATAATCATATATATATTATATATTATAGTTTTAATGATAGTGGTTTGAGCAACTGGGATGCATCACTTTCAAGGTCTACAGATATTGCTGATGGAATGTCTTCTTTATATATAAGTCTTAGTGATCAACGTTCTGAAATACTTGAAGTACAACAAGAAGATTTTGTATCTTATACTCCATTAGATCAAGGTACTTTTTTATTTTATTTTTTCATTGTATGTTACCTTCTTAGTAAAATATACTTTAAACATTTATTTATTTTGTTTATTAGAAAAATTTATATATAAACTATTTATTTTATTAATGGATTAATGTTTATCAATATAAAATATACATTTTTAGATTTTGAGCAATCCGAAAAATGTATTGATTTTACTATGATGTGTCTTTTTTTTTTTTTGTATAGACACATTTATTAGACCCATAATAATGGTTTGATTTTCACTAATAGCATATGTTTCCTGTTGAAAAGTGGATGTAGTTGGTTCTTTATTTAATCATTTTTCGAATTACACAAAATTTGACCCTATGTGATCAGAAAAAACAAGGAAGAAATGATGAAAAAATGGCATATTTAATGGAAATTGATAATTATTTAATATGATACCGAAATATTAGGAAGCCTGCCGCAGGGATATAGGTGTGCATATCATAGTATTAAATTATAATTATAATTTAAATGCAATGTTAAACCATTGCATTCGAAAAAACGATTCTGAGCGAAGTTCAGTCAGATAATGTAGGTAATGATTAATATATTGCCATTTTTCATCATATTTTGGTCGTTTTTTCTACCGCTTAGGGTCAATTTTGAGAAAATTGAAAAATGACCTAAATAAAGTACCAACTACATCCACTTTGCTACCGGAAACATAAGCTATTCGTTATAATCAGAGCATTATTTCGGGTAGTAGAGTGTCTTCATACTTAAAAACAAAAAAAAATAAAATAAAAATAAAACATAAACAAAAAAAAAAAGACACACATCATTGTCAAACCAATACATTCTTCGCTATGCTCAGAATCTAAAATAAGAGCTGTTACTTCTGTAAATAGGATACAGATCTAATGAGGAAAGTATTGAATTTTGATTAAAATTTAAATGCAATACTACATGATAAACATTATGTTTGAAAAACAATTTTGAATGAAGTATTGTCAGATTTGGGTATTTAGGTAACTCTTTAGAGGGTTTTATGGGTTTTTTTATTGAATGTAGAGACTATAAATGTAACAGATTTAAACAATACATATATTATTTGATGAACCTTGCCCAAAATTGTATTTCCAAATATAATGATTTATCATTGCATTCAAATTTTAATCAAAATTTAACACTATACTTTTTAGACCTTTATCCCTTCCACAACAGTATTAGTTCTTTTTATTTATAAGTTTTATTATTATTTAAATATATTTTTCATATGTAATATTAAATAATTATTCAATAATTTTAGATGAAGAGTCTATGAAACAAACTAGTGACAGTAATGTTAATAATAATATTTACTTAAACATTAATAATATTGTGGGAAATAGATCCAGTTCCTCTTCCCAGGTTAGTTAATCGTTTCAATTATATTCATTAAGAAATTATTTTTTCCATACTTAAGGGGATTGGATACCGACCGTTTATAAGGAGTTTGATTTAAGCAATAAATATAGTGCGTGCGTGTGCATTATGCGACTGTGTACGTAGTAAACAATCATTAGTATTAGTGTGACATCCCACCTAATCTAGGGCATTTTTTAAGGATGTTTTCTGTGTCCAATTGGACACCCAGTCAGCCTAGATGGACACCCAGTAATGAAATATTCGACTCATTGGGTGTCCTTTTAATTTCTAAAATATATTGAAGAATGGGCCTTATGGGTAAACCTTATTCTGTGCACGATGTAGATAAAAGTGTTGATAAAATGTTATCAATGATATTTATAGAACCAAAGATTAAACACTAGCAGGCAATAGCTGATATGAAATGTTTAAAATGTGTAACTTTTTATCCAATTTTGATTGTTTTTGTTATATAATAGTAATTATAAATTAATAAAATTGGATAAAAAAAAAAAAAAATGGTTCAATATTTTATCTTTTATATACTCTACCAATTTATATTAATATGGGATTAATATGTAGCAGATAGCTCTAATAGAATGATTTTAAAAACTTCATATTTAGGTATTGCTAATATTTGCATTATTACATGTTCACGCACACACAAGAGCATGTCATTTACAAACTGTCGCACGCATAGAAAAATATTTCAGTTATAAATTTGTTCACTAAAGTAGTCAGGTTTTGTCAATCCTACCAATCAATCTATTAATATTAGAAAAAATCTAAAAACAGATTTGAATTCATCATGAAATTTACTTGAGATCGACTTTTTAATTTTTTTAAATTTATTACTTTGTTTAGAGAAAAATCAACATTAAAATTTTGAAAATTTATAAAACTTAAAATGAAAAATAAAATAAATTCAATAAATAATTGCAAAAAGTGGAAAAGTCATTCTCAAGTAAACTTTATGACAAATTCTTAGAAATGTAATTGGATAAAAAGAACAGCCTGTACGATTGACAAAAGATAGGTATGTATTGGTGAAAAATTCAGCCGGTATCCAATCCACTTAATATGAATATTATAGAGAATTTATATAAATTTAAAATTTAATGTATACAGATGGGTTCTTGTTGCAACTCGAATAATCCTTATGGTTCACCTACCAATGTAGATGATCCTTCATATACTCCATTAAATCCTACTGGTTAGTATCCATTATAAAATCAATTTTCATATTTCATTTAATAATTTATATTTATTAGGTGTGTCTGAAACATTACCAGGGCCTGATGGATATCTTCCAATGAAACCAGGATACACATTTTATAATGACTATATGTCAATGGAAGGACATAATAATTCTAAACAAGGTATTTTATTTTTTAGTATATTTAAAATTTATTTATAATTCTTCTTTGTGCCTTCAGTCAATTGACTGGTTTGCTGCAGTTATCCATGCTTCCCTATTGTAACTTAATTCCTCTAGTTCCTTGTAGCTATCCTTCCCCATGTCGATCATGATTTGTTTCATGTATTCCATCCTTGGCCTTCCTCTTACAATATAACCTTCTATGTAGCCTTCTATAACATTCTTCGTTAAACTATCATGGCGTAGTATGTGTCCTATCATTTTGTCTCTTCTATCCTTAATACTATGCCACAATTCTCGTTTTTCCTCTAGTTTTTTCCTTTCGTTTTAACTCTAGTTAATACTGTTTCATTTGTCACTCTTTCAGTCCATTTAATCTTAAGCATTTTTCGATAACAACACATTTCGAAGGCCTCAAGTTTGCTTCTCTCTACCTACTTTAATAATTGTCCAAGTTTCACACCCATATAGGACAATACTCCACACGTATATTTTTAATATCTTTTTTCTTGTCTGTAAAGTCACACTATTGGTGATTGATTAGTAAGTGTTTTATATTTCTGAAAACCTCCTTTACAAACTAGAAAAAGTATTATTCACAGATTTTTAAAAACTTTTATTTTTATTGATAATAAAAATATTGGTATTATTGTTACATATGATCTACCAAAATGTATATTACATTTTTATTTCTAAAAATATATTGTGTTTAGAAATTAGTTAAAATTTAAGTAGTTTCAAATAGATAAAAATAAAATAGTAATAAAAATTCAAATGTTAGAAATCGTTGTAAGAAAAAACAAGCCATAAAATAAAATTAATATTGAAATTAAAATTACTTCTATTATAAATATTACATAAAATTATTGACAATTATTAATTGTCATGTTTTATTATTTTTTTAAATTATACACACTGTGTTATTATATAGGTATCTTAATAAGTGTGTATGCGTAAATCCTCATATGTGCAGACTTAATTATTATTTATTTAATCTTAAAAGTTTATAGTTTTATAAATTAAATTATTAATTTATATGCCGTTTCCTTATCGATTAAACTATGTTCTAGTAAATAACTATTAAAAAGATCACATATAACAATGGTACTGAAATATTAAATTATAAAATATAATATCTTTTATTTCAGAACAACTTGATAATAAAACTGTCTTCTTTTTTATTATAATAAATACATTTGTCTGTTAACAAAACTATTTAAATTTTAGTCAGATTTAAAATTTTATGATTGTGATATTATTTCAAATATATTTTGTTAGGTATATCTAATTATTTTTTTTTAAATGATTACTTTTATAATATTTATATATTATACATTACTAAGATTATAAAAATAAAACAATAAGTATATTAATTAATACTTTTACTGGATAAATAAAGTATTTTATATTTAATGCATTTTTAATTTGTTAAATTAAAATCAGTTACATTTATAAAAATTATGTTTCAAATTTTGTATGTTTAAAAAATAATTTAGTTCTAACAAGCATCAGCATTCAATAAATTAAAATTCTATTTAAACATTAACATATATTGTTTTAGGTTACAAGAAAGTAATTTTACCATGTGACATTGAAATAACTATAATAAATAAATAATAATAATAAATTTAGGGAGTAAAATTAGTAAAATCTAATTAGGAAACTATGTATATAATTTAACTACTATGAAATATTTTGCTTCTGAGTTATAAATAATAAATGGATATATAATATAATGCTTTAATGTCTAAGTAGTATCGAATTTAGGTGGTGTGATATGCAATAATGTGAATAAACTAATTCAATTTATTGTCAATTCAAAATTATGAAAATAATAAAAACAAAAAATTAAATTATGTGTAGTATTTTAGACTTTAATAAAAATATTTATTTTTAATTATGTTAAATTTTTTTTTCATGGAACATTTATAAATATAATAATTGAAGTACAAAATAATATAATTACCTATATATTAATATACCTATAATATAATATTTAATGTTTTAATATGGGTATACAAATTTAAGTTATTTAATAAAATTAAACATTAATTATAAATTAAATGTATTAATTATAAATGTGTTTTATTATTAAAATAGAAGAGACTGATATTCAACGAACCAGATTTAATATGTCTGAAGGCTATGTTCCTATGGCTTCTCTTGGAAGAACTTCTGATTACATACCCATGGATTGTAAACAAAGGTCTATTGAATCTGGAACTCCTTCTACAGACACTCGCTTTTCTAACATACATTTGGATAAAGTTTGTTCTTACTTATCACCATCAGAAGAAGAAGGACCAATTGAAAGGCCTACTAGAGCTTATTCTGTTGGTTCAAGACCAGATGGTTTAAGGGAAAAAATTGATAAGTATGTATTGATAATAAAATATTCAATATTAATAGAGTAGAAAATAAAATAAATTAATAAATTATGTACCTTTAGAATTATTGCTGATCGAACAAGGACTCGTGCATTTTCAGTTGGTAGTCGTGGAAGATTGCCCCCTACTGGATTATCACGTAATGGTTATCAATCTGGCTCAACTAGTATGTCAGAACAAAGTGACAGGGGAGACCATATGGAAATTAATTGTAGTTGCAATTCAAAATCTCGTCGTCACTATTCAGCAACTTGTCGCACATTATCTGTTCAGACCACTGCGCCAGTAGATTTATCACCAAGGTCATCAACTAAACTTTGTCCTTCTGATACGTCTTGTGCTCACAGAACGACTGATCATTCCCCTCCAAAATCTATAGTGTCTTCTGTAGATATTAAAAGGACACTATCTGGAGCAGTACATGGTTTTTCAAGATCACCTCCAGCATCACATACATATTTGTCACCTACTTTAGAAAGAGTATCTGAAATACCTGATGTTGAACCTGTTGATAATTATACACCAATGAAACATGGTCAAGGATTGTTTCCTTATGAAAAGTATGTTTAAAATTTAAATATATTAATTTATAAATTATTATGAATTTTATATAAATAAATAATTGTATAATTTAAACTTATTTAAATCTATTTTTACATTAATATTAATATATAAATTGATAATTTGATATGTTGATTAATTTATCATTAATTTTAAATTTTGATACTACTATATATAAAATACAATTTTATAGTTTTAACCTACCATTGTTTCACTTAATCTAAAAGATCATTTACAATTACTGTATTTAGTTCATAAGTTGAAATTTTTTAATTGTCAAAATTAATTGTAAATTACAAAATTTCAATAAAAAAAAAAAAAGTTTAAATTTCACCAGAAAATAGTTTTTCTCAGTGGTAGTCAAATTCACCTTCCTCTTTCTCCCATTCAATGAAACAATTAAAAAACAATAAACACTATATATGTGAGTCATGGAGTCAGTAGAAAAAGTGTATTTTAAATTATATGTTCACAAATAATTATTCATAGTCATAGTCATAGTCATAGTCTACATAGAAATTGTCCACCAAAATTACTTCTTAATACTCAATGTATGGTATATAATTTAACATTTTTCTTTCTATTGGATATATCCTAATTTGAGATATGATAATTTTTTTTGTTGAATTAAATTTTTTGAAAGATCGAGTTACATTAGACTTTATTATGGGATGAAGTTTTTTTATTTATTTTTTATATATAATAGTTTAAACTATAAGGTATAACACAAAATTGCCATTGTTATCAAACATTATAGATTTTAAAATGAGAATTTTAGGAAATTTTCAATGTTCTATAATTCTATATTTTTTTATATTAATTAAAGTATCAACTACATCCACTTTCCAACAGAAAATATGTTTTTCGTGAAATTTGGAAGATTATTTCAAGTTTAAAAGAGTGTCTACAGAACAAAAAAATAAAAGACTCACATTATTGTAAAAGCAATACATTCTTGGCTTAGTTTAGAGTCTAAAGTATAATATTTTAATATTAAAACTGTGTTATGTATAATATTTAGTAAGTAATTATATTTTACTTAAGTATAAATATTTATTTGTAGTATAAATATGGCATTAGAAGACTCAAATAAAGGGAATTATGTAAACGTGTGGGAAGCAGCAAGTAATACAACCTCAGTTCAAGAACAGCCTACATCTAATTCTAATGAAGGGGTTGATGAAACAGATTGTTATACGACTATTAGGCCAGGTGTACATACGAGTACAGTACCAGTGCAATCAGAACATGTTAGATCAGAATCTTCTGATGCGATGTTAAATGTTTTACAAGATGGTCTCGCTGATCTGGTATTATCAGATCAATCAATAGTGGCATATAATAATTCTCAAAACCATACTTAATCAGAGAACTCTGTTTTTCAATAGATGGGTAATTATTTAATGTATTTTGTGTTGTAAAATAAATAATATTTTATTTTAATTAATATTTTGCATTCACTGATAGTTAGATTTGTCTCAGTGAAAAACAAAAAAACAATTTAATTTTTATATGTAATTTTACTGTGTTCTTTTTATTCAAAGTAAATAAATCTAAATATTTAGATAAATTTTTAGAGTGTAAGTGTATATTAATATATTTGACATAAAAATATAACAGTTTAGGAAATCCAGGGGTAATTTTTCTAATAAATAATTTTAAATACATTTTAAATTTATCTAATGTAAATCAATCTTTAGTGAATAATAATAAATAATAAATAATTTAAATATTTCTCATACTAAATCATTTTAACATCTATACTGTGACATCCTGATTGACGACTGTTGAATGGAGTTGGCACGCAACAATATATACTATATACACACACACACACATACACAATTGTTTATGTGTGTGTGTTTGTATTTAAGTATTTTAGTATAAACAGAAAATCTCCTTATGACCAGACATCAATGAATGCAGATAAGACTGAAGAACTGCTCTAGGGATATACTTAGCTAAGTGCTGTATTTAATTTTAGATTAAAACTTTAATTTACTAATTTCCTCATTTGAATTTAATATAATTCATTTGTCTAAAAAATATAAACTTAATAGTAAAAAAATCTATTGGTATCTGTGTTTGAGTGTGTGATATGTGTGCCCTGTAGCATATTTGTGTATAATGTTAATTGACATATTATGTTAAATTAATTGAACAATAACATTTTACTTGATTAGCCTATAACATATTTGTTACGCTAAAATACATTACTATTAATTAGAAAAATTCTGTATAAAATTGTATTAATATTCAATTTATCTGTCTTATCAATGTTACATAATTATAGCTAATTGTAATTATTATTGCCATGAATGTATATAAATATATTTCGTGTATCTTATAGGTAGCCTAAATTAATGTACTCTGAAATGTAAAAATAGTTTAGAGCAGGAGAGACATTTTGATTATTGATTTGTGTTGTTTTGCAAGATAGGAAAGTTTGTTTTTGTGAATTATTGAGTGGTGTTTCTTATAATATTGTCTTAATATTTTTTGTACCAGCTATAGAGAAATTAATTTTTCAAATAAACAAATACAAATAACTTCTCACCATCTATATTGTTGTACACTCAGTACTGCCATTATTATAATGAGACAAAATTGTCCGCCTAACTATTAAAATTAAGTAAATATTTTATAATTTTGTTTTTACCTTATAATAATATTAACTTACACACACAATTTATTAATATATACATGTTGGTTAGAATTGTACGTTGTAAAAATGATGGACATTACTTAATATATATTATATCTATTATTTTTGGAACATAATTTACATAATCATCCTGTGTATATATATATATATATATATATATATAATATGTTTTCTATGTTTTTGTGTGTGTATTAGTACATAATATGAAGTTCTATTAAAATGTGTGTTTAGGCTTGAAATTTAGATAATAATATTAGTAAATAATATTGTTTACTTTTGTCTTTTCTTTTATAGATAAATTTTGTTGTAGCAAGTATTTGTTTAAGGGAATTTCAGTAGGCTATTGTATTTTTTTTTCTGGAATGTAATAATAGGGTTTTGTCAGTTATATACATGAATAATTATTGTCTTTTTGTTTTTTTTTCACACATTCCTCTATTATTTTCCTAATATATATTTTTGTTTATTGCTAAATTTTGAAAATAGAAAATGTTATACGAACACATTCCTTTATACATAAATAGATTAATTAAGTTACTTTTTTTAAAAAAAAATAACTTATCTTGTGACCACTGTATTTACTATTTAGATATATTTTAATGTATTTATTCTTAGATAAAACAATTGAGTATCAATTTTGTAATAATTATTTTTATTTTGAACCAATGCCTTTAATATTGTACAAAATAGTGTAATAAACTTGTTTTCAAATTATTGCAATAAAATACAGTGTACATTAAATATAAAGACTTTTTATTTATTGCATACCTATTGAATGTTTTGAATTTTAGTTAAAATATATTATAATATAATTTATATTGTTTTAGATAATTGTAATGAATTATTTATAACTAAAATTTTAAATGAAATTTTATAATTACTAATTTTCAACTAAAAACTGCAACAAATTATGTAGTATAATTATTTTTATATAAGTATTAAGGTTCATTTATCACATAATATAGAATATACTGTATAATATTTTATCATAAAATTGTTTATGAACATTACACTTAAATTGTCATTTTCATAATTTTTGGGTATATTTTTATACAGCTTAAGAAAATTATTTAGAAATATGAAAAATTATGTAATTAAACCAGCTACATACAATAATAATTTGATAATATATATTAAACATTTTAGATTCTGAGCGAAGCGAAGAATGTATTGGTTTTACAATGATGTGTGATTATTTTTTGTTTTTTTTGTTTTTTTTTTTTTTTATGTCTGTGTACAAAAATACTTCCCGAAATAATGCTCCGATTTTCACGAATAGGGTATGTTTCCGGTAGCAAAGTGGACGTACTTGGTACTTTACTTAGGTCATTTTTTGAATTTCTCAAAATTGACGCTATGCGGTAGAAAAAATGACGAAAAACTGCATTTTTCGCGAAAAATGAAATTTCGACAAATTCGATTTCTATATTTCACGATAACTCAGGCAATTTTTAAGATAGAGACCTGAAATTTTTTTGGATGTTCACATAGCTACTATATATATGTGGTATAATTTTGGAACCGTTACATTAATTTTTCTCCAAAATATAGGACTTTGAATATTTCGTAAAATTCACGTTTTTACGTATATAATGTGTGATAAAATTGTTAATTTTGGGTATTTTGGTCTGAAAATTTTACTGAAGTATACTTACATATTACTTAACATTATACTAAAATATTAGAAAAATCCATTGTCTCAATTTTTTTTTATAGCTGTTTAAAGTTGATATTTTTAGGAAAACGAAAATCATAGAATCCATAAGTATAAATATTCTGAAAACACTTTCACTACCCGAAATAACGCTTCGATTTTCACCAATAGCGAGTTTCAGATGTAAAAGTGGATGTAGATGGTACTTTATTTGCAAGCCCGTATCCAGGGGGGTTTTAGGGGTTCAAACCTCCCCACCCGAAATTTTTAAAGTAGTTTTATATTTATAATATAACAGACTGTAAACTACATATATAACTACGTATAATATAATCATTTATTTTTACTTCATATATTAAAAAATTTTAACCCCCCCCCCCCCCCGAAAATTGATCCTGAATACGTGCTTGTTTATTTGGGTCATTTTTCGAATTTCTCAAAATTGACTATAAGCGGTAGAAAAATGAAATTTTGACGAATTCAATTTCTATATTTCACGATTACTCAGGCAATTTTGAAGATAAAGACTTGCGAAATTCTTTGGATGTTCACATAGCTACTGTATATATGTGATAAAATTTTGGAACCGTTAAGTTAATTTTTTTTACAAAATATTGGACTTTGAATATTTCGTAAATTTCTCGTTTTTACGTACCTATATAATGTTTGATAAAATAAGCAATTTTTGGTATTAGGGTCTGAAAATTTTACTGAAGTATACTTACATATTACTTAACATCATACTAAAATATTGGAAAAATCCCTGATCTCAATTTTTTTTTATAGCTGTTTTAAGTTGATATTTTTAGTTCAAACGAAAATTATAATCTGACTGAACTTCGCTCAGAATCGTTTTTTCGAATGCAATGGTTTATCATTGCATTCAAATTCTAAGTAAAATTAAACGCTATGATTCGCACACCTGTATCCTGTGCGGTAGGAGTATCAGCTCTTTTTTAAAATTGTTTCGATAGTTAAAAATAATTTTTGGTGCTTTTAATTTGAAGTATTAATTAAAATAATGTTATTTAAATGATTTAAAGTTGTATATATGCCGCTTATATTATTTCAGATATAATTGGTAATAATACATATATTTATTAAAAAAGCAATACATAAATATTTAAAAAATTGTAAAACATAGTATTTTCTAAATCTAAACTTTTTTTTTTTTTTTGTATTACATTTTAAAATAGTAATAGATATATAATAAGTAAAAAAAAATATATATATTTATATACAAGAGATATTTAAAAAATATAATTTAGATATTGTGAAGCATATTACTAAACTTTTTTTTATAGGGATGAACGAGAGAGAGGTTTATTATTTTTTTTTTTTTTTTACTATTTTTAATTCAAAACATATTTCCTACCGAAAGGTAGAAAATGCCTACTTAACTTGGGAAAGTTTCTTTTGTATCATATAAGTAGTTGTTCCTGTCCGTTTCTTTGTTGTACGCTTGCCGATTAATGAACGACGAGATGACGTGTCCAGCGATAGAGACGTTCGACTTGGCGAGTTTTGGTCCGTACGCGGTCATTATGATTATATCTTTCAAATTTTTCTTCTTTCGTGGGAATGAGCTAACGGGATTTACCACGTCGGACAGCTTCGGTGGTTTTTTGAAAAGTACCGGTTCCAATCTAATGTTGAACGGTTCCTTATGCATAGATCCTATTTTCAATTGGTCTTCTTCGCCTACTCGGGACATGACGGATGGTTTTTGCGGAAGCTTTTCAATCGATTTTTGTGGTTGACGTTTGTCGCCAATGGACGCTGCGATTCAGTAAGATGCGACTTAGCTATAGTAGTCTGTATAACGGACAGCGACTTTTCTTGCAGTATCTCGACGGTGTTCGACGATAGATCATTTTGAATAACTTTCCGATTAACCTTTTGAACACGTCGTGATTTCGCAATCTTTATGTTGTCACCGCAATCGTTTTGGACTGTAGTTTTGGCACTACCACTGCTACTACTCTTACCACTACTACTGCTACTACTCATACCACAACTACTGCTACTGCTACTACTAGACATTCTCATGGTATTGTCGTATAATGGAATTATATCGTTATTGTTTTATTCAATTTATTTTTCGACGGTCGCATTATGGAACGTAAATAAACGTAATCGCAGAACGACACGCTCTCGCTTCCTGTTGATAATCGACTGTAAGTTGGCATTTTATTCGTTATAATAATATTATATCGTAATAATTATATAATGACTAATAACTGTATTGTAGTATAACAAAATCATTTTTCCCGCTTAGATGATTCTCTGTTGAAGATAACCTGGCAAATGGGACGTATCGACAATATGAGTTATTTATTATTCGCAAAATCAACAAATTCCACAGTATCCTTGGTGCTATTTAGGCTACTCATCCACACGAATCAATCATATTAAATAAACTATTATTTTCGTAGAAATTGTTTTAAGAATGGCAGAAATCATAAATTGTTATTTTATTTTTATTTTGAAATCAATTCAATAATCTATATTTATTTCTACATCATATGTTAATTAATACCTAATATATTATACTATACTATCGTAATTGGTAATTTGTATGATTCCGGTAGTCCGGTACCTGAATATTATATTCATATAATAAATAATATATTAGATTTATAAAGAATTAATTATATTAATATATATTTTACAATAATAAAAACGAAGATCTAACACTGGTATAGAAGGATTAGAAGGGATATAAGTCTAAAGAGCATAGTGTTGAATTTTTTAGACTCTGAGCGAAGTGAAAAAAAAACAAAAAAAAAATTGTTTAATTTGATTGAAATGATAAATCATTTTCGAAATTTTCGGAAATTCGATTTTGAGTGAAGATCATTAGATAATGCATATTTTCATTAAATTTTTTACATTTATCAATTTTTAAGTTCAATATAAATGCCCAAAAATCCCCTAAATGAGTCACCTAAATAGCCAAATCTTACAGTACTTCGCTCAGAATAGTTTTTCGAATATAGTGAATAGTGATAGCTCATTTCATTCAAATTTTAATAAAAATTGAACACTGCCCTCTTTAGACTTATATCCCTTCCACAGCAGTATCAGATTTTCTTTTTATCCTTTATACAGCTACAAAAAATAAAAAATAAATAAATAATAAAAATTGTAATTGTGATTGTAATATTCACAATTAAATGGAACTAAGTTAAGCGAAGTATGCTAAATAAAATATTAAAATATTTCTTGTCATTTTGATTAATTACTTTTGTAAAAGTATTAAGAAATAATATTATGAATTCATAAAAATACTTTTAATACCTATCGTTTTTTCAGTATCGTAATTTCAAATTTAAACACCTATAAAAAGAAATTGAGATTTGAGGTTTTCTCATATTCTGAAATCATGTTAAGAAATATGTGAGTATATTTCGGTAAAATTTTCAGACCTTAAAACCCAAAATTGCAAATTGTATCAAACATATACATAAAAACGAGAATTTTACGCAATATTCAAAGTCCTATATTTTGTAAAAAAATTAACGTAACGGTTCCAAAATTTTATCATATTATATATTATATATTATATACCTATACGAGTATATTATACGAGATATAGTATCTATGTGAATACTCAATGTAGGTAATTTTTAAATCTATATCCTAGTAAAAATTGCCAGTGGTTATTTTCTTTCCAACACGAATATTTTTCTTTTATTAATATTGTTATAATATAATTTCGTTCTATATTTTATGCTTGAAAATTAAATTTTTCTTGTTAAAAAGAACGAACCCCTCCGATTACTGTGAAAACATACGCCGTTCAGTCCACGGGCACAGTTGTGTAGCTAAATTGCATACTTCTTGCGCCGTGTTCGGAAAATTAAGATTTTCATACATATTTCAATAATACTCGTACCTACCCCTATATTATTGTATACGCGTACAATTTTATAGTAATACGATTAAAGGTTCCATTTTATTTTTAAATTCTTCATCTATTAATATGATGGCGTCTCAATATTTTATATCCGCTGTAAATCTGAAGATGGCAGAACTTACCTGCAGCGGCGGCATCTATTTTAATAATTTAATCTATACACGGCATACCGTCCACTCCGTCCTGTTTATCCTGAAAACTTCTTTCACTCCTCAGTTTCAATTTTTCAAACAAATCTCTCGTATTAATTCATCGTCTAATTCGTCTCTTAAAACGTCCGTTTTTATCTGTGTTAAATCTGTTCTATTTCTAGCTTAACGCATAAATGCGTGTGTAATAATATTTATATTATTTACCCCGCTCAGTCGATTACGATGAACGTATATCGAAAAAAAAGTCTCGTGTTTATATTATTATAATAAAGTAATTACAGTTTATTATATTAATCAATAATAATATGTCTACGAACAAAAAATAGAGTAAAATAGAGTTCGATTTTTTCTATATCTATGTTTGCGTGATCGTTGCTTTTTCTTTTTTCAAAAACACGTTATTCTACGTTTTACATAGGTAGGTACCTAATAAATGGTATAAACACAGGAGTATAAGGTACAGGTATGGTATGCGAAGGAGTAGCATTGAAATGTCTTTAAACCACAAAATACTATAAAGACCAGTGGCGCCCAGACAGGTTAGCAAGGGGTGCAACTGCATGTGCTTTCGTGAAGGGTGGGTGGGTAGGTATAGTCCCTAGTCCCTATGGTTATAAGTACCTAGAACTAGATAAAGTATAGGAGTAAAGTATAACAATGCTACACGATAACGACAACTCATATGATGTTACAAGTTACTTATAGTTACAACATATTAAATGATAAAGTAATAGAAACAGTAATAATTATTGTTATATCATCTGAATAAGATAACAGTTCAATAAAATAACATTTTGTTTTTAAATAAAAAAAAATGGGTGGGTGGGCGGGTGGGTAACTTTGGATAGTTGCATGTGCTCTCAAAATACCTCTGTGCGCCACTGATAAAGACATCAAACAATAATAGCATTATACAGATGAAATCGCGTCACGTAATGTAGATGTTTTTCTTCAGTTCGGTGACCGATACTTTCAGGAATCCTTGGCAATTAGACTCGAATATGTATACATGACCGCCCTGGACCGTTGGTTGCACCTCATGTTGTACATGCACGTGCACGTGGTAGTCAAATCGGTATCGCAGTCCTTGACAAAACCTATGGTCACACCCGTGTAGTCGCTAAAGTACTCCAACAGAACCACGGTCACCGGCCCGTTGAGCCGCATGTTGGCGCGGTACTGGACGCAAACGTCTTGGCAAGTCTTATTCCCGCGGCCGGTGAATTCGATCTCGGATATTTCGTTGGCGTGCTGGTGCAACTGCACTTCGCACAGATTGATAGTCTCCGACGACTTAAACTTGGGACCTGCGGTAAATAAAACGAATATTCTATAGGTATTTCTCGCGTGCCTTCGTAAAACGCAATGGGACCACAATACATTATGGTAATTATATTGTATATTATTATTACAATGTGTTATTCTTATTGGTGTTACCTAACACGTCCGTCGGATCGCGGAACAGGCCGACTCCATGTGGCGGATACGCGGTGATCATGCGTTCTTCTTCGTTAATTTGGACGTCGTTCGTGCATAATTCATCTTCGGCGACATATCGTTCGGCTGAACGGACGCCGTCGTTGCCACGGTCTGTAAAAATGACATTTTTAAGTAATGTTCGTGTTTTAAATTACATAATAATATAGTATATACGGAATACGGTAGAGGACGACGACGGGTTTAAACAACTTTTAAATGGTGTTTTTTTTTTTTTTTAATTATTTGGACCTATATTATTTTTTTAAATTTAAACATCTTGTAAAAAAATTAAAAAAAACTTTTCATTTTTTAAGTTTAGTGTAATTAAAAATAATCGATTTATAAAGTCAATTTATAATAATTTTTAATTTTTATGAATCGTCGTTTAACGGAAATACGTTAAGATATATCAGTATGCTTCAATAAAATATTCAAAAATTTTCCAAATTTTTTGACTTTTCTATTAATTTTGATTGTAAAAGTATTGAGAAATAATAAGAAGAATATTCATATGGATTTTAAGATTTTCGTTTAAACTAAAAATATCAATTTTAAAGCTTTAAACAGCTATAAAAAAAAATTGAGACTTGGGATTTTTCTTATATTTTTATATCATGTTAAGTATACTTCAGTAAAACTTTCGGACCTTAATGCTCAAAATTGCCAATTTGAACTAACATTATATATGTAAAAACGAGAATTTTACGAAATATATTTAAAGTTCTATATTTTGTCGAAACATTAACGTAACTGTTCCAAAATTTTATCACGTATATATATATATATATATATAATACTTATTTGAACACCTAATAATATTTTCAAGTCTCTATTATCTTCAAAATTGCTTGAATTATCGTGAAATATTGAAATAGAATTCGTTGAAATTTCAGTTTTCGTGATAAATACCGTGTTTTCGTCGTTTTTTCTATCGCACAGGGTCTATTTTAAGAAATTCGAAAAATTATCTAAATAAAGTATCAACTACATCTACTTTCCAACCGGAAACATTGGCTGTTCTTAAAAACCGGAGCATTATTTCGGGTAGTAAAAGTGTCTTCAGACATAAGAAAAGAGAAAAGAAGAAAAAAAAGACACACGTCATTGTAAAACCAATACATTCTTCGCTTCGCTCAGAATTTAAAATTTTGTCATCACTATACCTACATCAGAAATATAATTTTTTCATGAATTGAAAAAAATCTTAATCGACATCTTTGTTTAATCTGAAACTCATATCATATTTTGTGGATTTTTGTCATTAA
>JAIUCT010000011.1:9206041-9246250 GCA_021307375.1 Tetraneura akinire | reverse complement strand
AAAATAGCGTAGCAAAATGTAGCAAATTCGTAGCAAAATTTTGGTACTACTTTGGATTAAATTGGATAATGTGCCAGTGCTAACTTGACGGACACTAAACAAACTATTGTGGATAAATTATCATAACTATTAGATATATAAAAACAAAAATATTAAAAATATTATTACCAAAATTATATTAACATTAACTTTATAGGTATGAATTAAACTATTCTACTGTTGGTATTTCAAAATCTGGTCTTCTGTCTGCATCACGTTCACCTTGAAACCTCATTATATTGCGCATAAATAGATCAAATGAATCAGACAGATTGATAAGTCTTTGATTTATTATAGCTGTTGTTCTATAGCGTTTTACTTCAAATTTATTATCCAAATCCTATATATAATATTACATTAATTAAAGGTTTTAAATTAAAATTAATTATTTGCATGTAAAATGTCTAAATGTTTTTACATCGGGTAATGGAGTCCATAATTTTACTTCATTATCATTGCCACTAGTTGCTAACATAAACTCTGAGGGATGTGGTTGTACACAATTTACAATTGAACTGTCTCCTCTTAAAACAAGTAAATTGTTCTCTGTACTTTTATCCCAAATAAAAATTAATCCATCATCTGAACCAGCTACTATGAATTGACTTTGGCTATAAATAAAATAAAGTAAAATTGCAGAAATTGAAAAACATAATTTAAAAATATATACCTTCCAAAAAAATTAGCTTCTTTAAAGTCAGTAATTGTATTACAATGGCCATAATATCTATGATGATAATCTTTGGCCTGATTACGAAAATACCCTTCTAAAGAATGTTTAAGAGTTTGTTCAAGTTTTATCTCGCCTTCGTTTTCATTATGTAATGAATCCAGTTTTTTTTATGAATTTTAATGAAAAGAATATTTATTTTATAATTATGTATAATATACAAATGTGTGTATATATATATATATATATATAAATATATAATTACCATAAGTTTTTTTTTTATTTTTACGTTGTTTAACTAATATACCATCATAAAGAACTCGGAATGCTGCCCTATTTTTATACATTGGGTGTTTCTTTATAAATTGATCCAAATACATTTTAGAATCATTTAATTTTTGCAATTCATTCAAGCATACTGCTAAACGAAAATGTGCTTTCATATGGTTAGGCTCTAATTTTAATGCAGTTACACAGTCTTTAAGAGCCGCATAATAGTCGCCATGCCAATGTCGTTTAATATAAGCTGCAGCTCTATTTGAATACAATAAGCTACACTCAAAAATATTAATTGCTTCATTGTAAACGTTTACTGCACCTATATAGTCTTCTTTTTCAAACAAATAATTTGCCTGTAAATTTTAATAAAATTATTTTTAAATTTGTATACTAAAAGTAAAATAAATATTATTTTAACCTTAATTTTTAATTTTTCTACTTTGTCTGGTAGTGTTGAATGTATTATAGATGGTATTGGATCCTCTAATACATCTGTCGATGATCCTTCTCCATTTTCTCCTTAAAACATATGCATATAATTTTGATTTAATAAATTCATAATGAAAGATATATATAAATAAATATATAATAATTCAATTTATATTAACTATTGAACTACCTACAATTCTTTGACAAACTTACGAGAAGGTTTCATCACTTTTGGAATATTGCAAAATGCACTCTCATCTTGATTTAATAAATTATAAAGATATACATTTTCATTGCTATAATTAACTAATAACTCTTGTCCATCAGGACTAAAAGTTAAGTAAGTAATCCCAATATTTTGATTGAATGAATTAGTCTCATCTAAATGTACATGACCCGGTACAAAATACTGAACAATGCTATTAGGATCATTGTTATGTTTTTTAAATTCTGGGTCTGTTCCATCAAATTTAGAGAGTAATTCCGACATATTTTTTGGAAATGGATATTTTGTTAAAAGAGAAGATAATGAACCAATCATCCTGCGATCATATAATCTCACATATGGATCACTAGCACCAACCACAAGCTGTTCAGTTCGTAGTTGATTTATATCCAAACATTTAGCTTCAATCATAGTTCCAAAACTACCATGTATGGATACCAAATTAATTTTTGATTGATCAGAATTGCAGTCATGACACATTCTCATATCATGTTGTCTATAAGAACATAAATAAATAATTATGGGAATAATTATTAATTTTACTAAAAGAAAATACAAAAAAGTAATTAAGACTTTAAACATTGAAAAACATATGATAACATATATACCTGATATATCCATCTTCTGCCGCGCTCCAATAAATGCTTGGAGAATCATTAGCCACTGCTATACGTTTCACTCGTCCTCGAGAACAAGTGCAAACACTTAATCTTTTACCTGTAGTTACATTATATGTATGTGAATTATGATCACCAGCTCCAGTTACTACTAGATCGTCATGACAATGAGGCATAAACTATAAAACAAACCCATAAATTTTTATAACTGTTTAAAAAATATTAAATATATTTTATAATATTCTGCACATAACTACAAATCTATAATATATATTATATATTTTTAAATAAACAATTTCAAACAGTAATACTAACACTAAAAATAGATAACATTAAAAACAACAAAATACAATTATATTAACAATTATTTTATTTAATATTTATATTCTATACTTTTGAAAAACCGGCAGTGAAAAATTGATGTTTAAATATATATATTTATATTATCTTAATAATAAACATCACTAACATAAATGTGTTACAAACATGTGCTACATCTTTATATAGGGTCAACAATATTTAAACCTTGAATTAAATTATTATTTTTACATGTCTCAATCTATCTCAATAAAATATTAAACTTAATAAAGTGAGTTATTAATAACTCTATTTTTGGCTGATGAAAGTACCACTACCTTAAGATTCGTATTATTTATTAAGTTTTCATTATTTTCACATAACCCTCTCAAAGTTGTTTTTGTGAGAAATGGCTATCAAATGTGAAGTGTATAAAAAATAATATTTCACAATTTATAATTTAAACAAACAACTAAAAACATTATTTTTTTATCTGTATTGTTTTATTTGTATTATATGTATTGTTTAATTATACTTATTTCTGGTCTCTAAATTTTAATATTATAATAATAATAAAGTTGATAAACATTTTAGAAATAATAAGAATTATGTAAAATAACAATAATTCACAAGAACTGAAATATTTTAATTTAAAATATATAAATCATGATAGATATAAAATAATGTAATTTGTGTAGTAACACAATATACTGATAAATAATAACCGATGTCGGTATATTTTATCAACATTAAAATTGTTTAGTTGTTGCGAATTCTCGAAAGGGACATGGAATTGGATTTTTCATATGTAGAGACATTTGTGTTAAGAGCATGTAGAACAGGAGAGTAATCATAAGGAAGATGAGGAATATGTAGTCTATGAGCAACACCTCCAAACACCTGCAAAAACCTCCTTTGAACATACTCCACCATAGCACTAGACTTAGCAGTGGAGGGGTCCTATAATACGCAACCATATTAAAGAATATTGAATTTATGCACAATAATATATTAATATACCAATGTATAATTAATGTGATCAGTATAACCATGATTGACTATAGTCATATATTTTTAGAAAATAATTTTTAATCTTCATACACAGAGCATAAATTATTAATTCGTAGAGAAACTTAGGACAGATACATTTTCTAAACCCACGGGTTGGGCAATAAGCCTTACCTGGTTGACCCATGTACACACCTATGATCACTAATTGATTAAAAACAAGATATTTGAACAAAAATATTGTTAAATAAATATTCAATACCAAATACCATTAATAAAATACAATTTTTCTACATAATAGAAATTTTCAAAATATTAACAATCAATAGGTATATCTTTATAAATAACTCCATATACTCATATTATAATATTTATAATTAATATACATTTTTTCATAATATATATTGTTTTAAAAAAATAAAACAAAATTTGTATTTGCATTTATATTTAAATTTGATAGAAAAACATACCTTAACAGTAAATATATTATTCTGGTGTAATGTTCTAATATTAGTTTTAACTTTATTCATAAATGGATCCCATAATATTACTTGAAAATCATCAGATGCAGATGCTAATATGCTAAAAAATACACAATATTATATTTTAATCAAAAACATAATATAATTGATAAACACCTTCCATTTTCATTCCATTGTAGGCAATTAACACAACCCTGATGTCCATCTAGTTCAGCAAGCAATCCGAGTTTTGAAACACATTTGGTATTAATTACATTTTTTAATGCATACTTTGCCTGAATGTGATCCTAATCATCAAAATAATAATATTGGAATAGTAATAATTAGGTAAATAAAAAATAATAATCATGTTTAAATTACATTCAGTTCTCGATCTCTCATCAATTGTAAAATATTTCGTGTGTTCCGACGCTTCATTACAGACATTACTGAACAAAATGTTTTACAATAATAATTTTGAAAACTATAAGAAAAGAAATGGTCTTTGTGCTAATCAGTTATAACAATTTTACGAAAATGAAATCATCTTTAATCAACTTTATAATAAAAACTACAATTTACAATTATTTAGCATAATTAAAATGAATTATGAAACAATAAGTAAACGTAATAAACACGGAGTACGGGAAATCCTACGAAATCAAACCCAAACACTAAACAAGATTATTAACTACACTATTGTTTATTAATTTGTTTATAATATTAATGGCTACTTGATCCGCAGTTCTGCACTCTGTCGTCTGTCTTGAATCCTTGATTATAACCACGTCATCCACTCAGGTTGGAAGACGACAACAATATTTTTGCCCTAGAAAGACGTATTGGTAAACTATTAGCGCTAGTAGTCACTGGCCCTCATTTGTCATTATTTATATAGCTCAAATTTACAAAAATTACTTTTTTTTTAACATTTCGTCATGAAAAATTACTTTACATAATTCATTTTATTAAATAAGGCTATGACAAAATAAAATATTAGGTAATAGGGAAATGACCACCACTATTTTTTTGTTTTATACGTTTATTCATGACGATGAGGATGAAATATTAATATGAAAATTGTAACATATGAATTTCATTTCTTTAGTATTTTTCTTCTATTATGCCATTGAAATAAGGATTGAGAATTATAAAATAAAAATAATTTATTAAATTACACAATTAGAAAATTTTAATATCTTTATTTTAATCCATCTACAAACCATTAATTTTAGATTCTGAGCGAAGCGAAGAATGTATTGGTTTTACATGATGTGTGATTTTTTTTTGTTTTTTTTATTCTGAAGACATTTTTACTACCCGAAATAATGCTCCGATTATCACGAATAGGGTATGTTTCCGGTAGGAAAGTAGATCTAGTTGGTACTTTATTTAGGTCATTTTTCGAATTTCTCAAAATTGACCCTAAGCGGTAGAAAAAACTTCGAAAAATTGACGAAAAAACGGCATTTTTCACGAAAATGAAATTTTGACGAATTCGATTTCTATATTTCTCGATAACTCAAGCAATTTTTAAGATAGAGAATTGAAAATTTTTTTGGGTGTTCACATAGCTATTATATATATGTGGTAAAATTTTGGAACCGTTATGTTAATTTTTCTACAAAATATTGGACTTTGAATATTTCGTAAAATTCTCGTTTTTACGTATATAATGTTTGATAAAATTGGCAATTTTGGGTATTTAGGTCTGAAAATTTTACTGAAGTATACTTACATATTACTAAACATCATACTAAAATATTATAAAAATCCCAATTCACAATTTTTTTTATAGCTGTTTTAAGTTGATATTTTTAGTTCAAACGGAAATTATAATTGACTGAACTTCGCTCAGAATCGTTTTTTCGAATGCAATGGTTTATCATTGCATTCAAATTCTAATTAAAATTAAACGTTATGATTCGCACACCTGTATCCTGTGCGGCAGGAGTATCAGCTCATCTTTTTAACATTTAAATTGTAAATATTCGTTTCCATCTTATTATTACATTAATGGTTTCCATTTTTTTTTTTTTTTTTTTTTTCATAATAAGGTTACTATAAAAGTATATACATATTTATTTTACTTAATAACTAAAATCTGTTATTTACATCAAATACTCCTAGTTATAGATATCTATAATAAGTCCATATAAAAAAGGAAAACTCATTTTACATATCGAAAATATGAGGGTTAATTATCATAATTATATCATGTTTAATGAATAAGCTAAAAATATGAAAGTATTTTATTTAAATTGTTATTATTAATTTCTCTTAATAATATTTTAACCATTACTATATAATTACAATTATTTAAAAAAATTAAAATAATATGAAATATTAAGTAGGTACCTAAGTAATTAATTTACATTATAACCTATTACCGTATCAGACACACAATCAAAAATTTTTAAATGGGTCAGAGGTGTTTTAATTTTATATATAAATATATAAATATAAATTATAAAACTGTAAATGGACTTGACATAACCTTTGTGGCATTATATATTATAATATATATTTAACCTATAAATATACTTCTATATACTTAGATTCTGAGCAAAAGGATGTATATATATATTTTTTTTTAATTTGTACTTATACAGTTACTTCATATGTAACACTATGTCAGTACTTCATAATAATTTATAGTAATAATAATTATATATATTAATTTATTCCAATCTTATATGGTAACTTTTAGTCGTAAGAGAGAAAGGTGATTAAAACACTCCACTATAATAGCATCACTGATCTAGTAATCTGTATTGAACTTTATATATATATATATATATATTATATACCAGTATCTTTATTCATTAAAATTAAGTGTTTACTGACTTCACTTTTTATTTTTATAATATAATGTATGATTTATGAATACAATTCATATATTTATAATACCATTTAATTACGTTTGAATAAAAACAAAATAAAAAGAAGAGCTAATATTCCTGCCGCATGGGATACAGGTGTGCGAATGATAGTGTTTAATTTTAATTAGAATTTGAATGCAATGATTTTGCATTGAATGCATTCGAAAAAAATGATTCTGAGCGAAGTTCAGTCAGATTATAATGTAGGTATTTCTTAAAATATTGACATTTTTTATTAAATATTCAAAACGCAAAATTTTATCACACATATAGTACATAAATGAACATCCTATACAATTTTCAAGTCTCTAAGTTCAATATGAATGCTCATAAAATCCCTTGTCACCTAAATGACTGTATCTGACAGAACTTTGCTCAAAATAGTTTTTTCAAATGCAATGGTTTATCAATGCATTCAAATTCTAATTAAAATTAAACGCTATGATTCGCACCCATTAATTAATGGTATCTCAACATTAAAATGTTTATTTTTATAAGTTGTTAAAGAAACAACACATGATCCACGATACATTCTTAATGATTGAAATCTCTCTTGATAAGTACCCATTGATTGTTATATGCTAAACATTTACCAATTATGACCACAAATGAAAAAGTGAAAACCAACATTGTTATATCCTATATGACTAATTGTAACAGTTTGAATGTAATGATAGTTTTATTTTAATTTAATATCAGTTAACATTTTCTAAAAATGTAACTTTGGAGGGAATAATAAAAAACAATTAAAACAATAGTAACAGTAGTAATAGTATTTTATACATTTATTATTATTAACAGCAATAGTCTAATTAAATAATTATATGTAAGATAATATAAAATATAAATATTTTTAATATTTTAAAAATAAATACATAAATAAATAATAAATTATAAATAATTATATTATATATATATTATATTATGTATTATGAAGGTCAGTCTCAAGAAAGGTAACTTATTAATAATGAGTGAAGTATTTATTTTTATTTATTTGCAATTGTGTACATTAATTTTCATTGCTATTATGAATTATTGTTGTTTACATTCAGCAGGATTCAATGGTTTGGTAAAGAATTGATATATTTCTTGCTTTGGGTTATATTCAGGATCATCGATAGTTCCTTCTTCTTCATCATCATCATCATCATCGTCATCATCGTCGTCATCATCATCATCATCATCATCATCATCATCATTTTCAGATTCTTCTTCTTCATCTTCATCAAAAACACTTTCATCCAATAAAGCCTCACCTAATAAAAATATAAAATCAGTTAGTTTATGTAAAGAGAAAGACACATAATATCAATAAAATATACCCGTATAATAAAGTACAGCCCTAGGAATGATCCTTTCACGAATATAATGACCAATTTCTAAATCTGTTGTCAATAAATTATAAATTTCATCAACTGAGGTTTCTGGATCATCCGGCACTAAAATTTAATTATATTATAATAAAAACATTACAATATAATACGTAATTTACTATCAATCATTTATATAATTATTATATTAATTAATATGTATTTATAGGCTCAATTTAAAGCCACAGTTGCACTTATTTGTCATAGTGGTATTTGTGATAAGTCAATTGAAAGCCTCAGTGCAACAACAAGACAAGTCCACTTTTTTCGAAAATCACTTTTCGATAGTTTTGAATAAAGCATATAATTCTACATACTTCGGTGCAAGAATGAGGCATGTCTGTTTATTACATTTAGAGATAACAGTGAAAAGGACTTGTCTGGTTTATAAATTTCAGTTTAACAATAAGACAAGTTTGGACTTGTCTTATTGTTGCACTGAAATAATTATTGGCCATACTATAGTTCGTACTCTACATTGTATAGAATATATCATTATAATGTGGTACTCTATGCATATTTTGATTAAATGATAATTAATAAGTACATTATCACTAATCGTAAATTATCGATGAACCCCATAGAGGCATACTTATAATATTATCAATTATATAATATTTATTATTTAATAAGTCTAATTTGTTTTTGGCATCTTCAGGTGTTCCTCAAGGTAGTCATCTTTCGCCTATTCTGTTCTCTCTTTCTATTAACAATCTCCATCATGTTTTACATCACTGTCACTTTCTCTGTTTTGCCGACGATATCAAAATATATTTACGTGTATTTACACCTGATGATTGCATTAAAATACAATCTGATTTGTATTATTTTTCTGATTGGTGTATTTCATTAGGTTTAACATTTAACTTCTCTAAATGTAAAATTATGACTTTCACTAGATCCCGTGCACCAATTATATCCCAATACTTCCTTAATGGCAATGCTATTCCCCGCGCTGTTGATTGTGTCATGGACCTTGGTTTCAAACTTAGCTATAATCTTGATCCGAGTTCTCACATCGAATACATCTGTTGTAAAGCTTTTAAAACTCTTGGTTTTGTCATGCGTTTATCAAAAGACTTTCGTTTAGATGCATCAATAAAAACACTTTTTTGTGCACTTGTGCGCCCCATTTTGGAGTATGGTGCTGTAGTGTGGGACCCTCATACTATTATTAATTCCAGACAACTTGAGAGTGTTCAACGTAGATTTCTTCGTTTTGCTAGCTTTATATTAAAAATCCCCTGTACACCTCATAACTATACACCGATCGCTACTCATCTTGATTTATTATCTTTAGCTGAGCGTCGACGTATTGCTGGTATAAATTTCCTTGCAGGGTTGATAAACAATAACATTGATTCACCTGCCCTGCTTTCTCTCATTAATTTCAAAATTCCATATCGTTCTACTTGTTCCTTTGCCCCCTTTTATGTTCCGCATGCCACCACCAACTATATGGCCAATGAACCTTTAAGGCGTTTAATGTCTATTGCTAATGCAGATCCTTCCTTTAACGATCTGTTAACTAGTTAAATGTGTTTAATTTATATATTCTATTGTTTTATATTAGTAAATTATTTAGAACTAAGGTTATAATTTAATCATGTTATATTTTTCTTATATTTTGTTTTGTTTTATATATAAGTGTATAGTTAAACTTAGATTCTTAATAATATTATTTGTTACCCTAATATAAAATGTATAAAGGGCTCAGCCCGTAAATTTATAATAAATAAATAAATAAATAAATAAATATAATATTATAATTTACAATATAATAAATTAATAATACAAGTCTATGATCTCAATTCATATTTTGTTCTTCATTTATTTATTAAATTATGTTATTTTATATTTATTAATCACAATGAATATTGAATAATTTAAATATATGTAAACAATTAGAATACAGTATGTCTGATTCGTCATCTGAATCAGACAATTCAATTAATGATCCAGATTTTATTTTTAATGGCATTAAGGAAGATAGTATACTAGCTTTTGATTCAGAATATGAAACTGACGAAATTGAACACTGTACAACATCATTAGGTCCTAATATTATTGAACAATTAAGTAGTGAAAGTAATGATGAAGTACCACAGAAAGGTAAGAAAAGATTGACGAAAATAAATAATTGGAAAAGAAATATTTAAAAAATAATGCAATGGGGGAAGAACATGTCCCTCTTCGTAATAAAATGATTAATGAAAGAGTTACTGGTCCTGACTGCCAATGTAAAAAAAAATGTTTTAGTAATATATGTGATGAAAATAAGGTTTCGATACTTACAATTTTTAATACGATAGGTGACAAATCTAAACAAGATATATTATTAGGTGGGCTAATATGTATTAATCCTGAAAGTTGTCGCAAAAGTAGAAATGGTAGTGGCCCTAATAAAAGTTTTTCAATTAAATATGAAGTTAGAGTAGGTTCAACTTTTACTATAGTATGTAAGAAAGCTTTTTGTTCCTTACATGGTATTAATTAATCCCGAGTGGAAAGAATTATAAAAAAATTAAAAAATTAAATTCCAAGTCTTATCGATAAACGTGGTAAACATAGTAACCGTCTAAACAAATTATCTGATGCAATTAAGTTTCAAATTGATACACACATTAATAGTATACCTAAGACATTCACACTATAGTAGACATGATAATAATACTAAATATATGTTTTCAGATCTTTTTGTAGCCAAGTGATACAGACATACTTAGAAAAAAAAATGATGAAAAACGGAATTTTTATACTTCAATATTTACAATAATGTTAAATAAAATTGACAAAAATTTTATTGAAGCTTAAATACATTTTACTTAACTCAGTTCCAATTGTGAATTATTATATTTATGATTTTTTTTTTTTTTTTATATAGCTGTTTAATGTTTAAAAAAGAAGAACTGATACTCCTGCCACAGGGATACAGGCATGCAAATTAGTATTTTATTTTAATTAGAATTTGAATGCAATGATAAACCATTGTATTCGAAAAAGTATTTTGAGCGAAGTTCTGTTAGACATGGGCATTTAGATGATGAGGGATTTTTGAGCATTTATATTGAATTTAGATTTGAAAATTGTACAGGGTTTTATATGTGTATCTGTATGGTCTGTGTGATAAAATTTTGTGTTTTAAATATTTAATAAAAAATGTTAAAATTTTAATAAATACCTGCATTATGGTCATTATGGACTAAGCTTTGCTCAAAATAGTTTTTTCGAATGGGATGGTTTATCATTGTATTAAAATTTGAATTAAAATTAACACTATGATTTGCATACCTGTATTCCTGTGGCAAAAATCAGTTTTTTTTTTTTGAATATCTTGTTCATAAACCAACATTATCATTAGAAAAACATATAAAACTGAATGAATTTATTACATTTTCAATATCATAAATAGATTAAACAAAAAATGTATTTATAATTCTAAATTATTTTAAAATAACCATAAGATTAGACTCCTTTTTTATACTGTTACTTAACTGTAAATGTACAAGTTTAATATTTTATTATCTTAAAAATGATTTATTTTAGTAGCTTTACGATACAATTCAACTACTCCTATCCTCGCAAAATAGTACTTCATGGAATAAAATTCTGGCGCCAACACAGTTTACATTTTAAAATAAATATATGTATAGTTTCATACTTGTATATAGTTAATAACTAAAATTTAAATTGTAACTTACCAGCTGGAGGACTAAAGAAATGGAAGAATGATACATTCTGAACAGTTTTGTTTACAAAAAGTACAGTGCCTTTGACCTTATGTTTTTGCTTCTTTTTAACTACTTTCACAGTCACATTCTTTCCTTTATTCCACCGAATTGTGCAACCCTAAATATTTATCGCAATTACAATTAAATTTTTCAATAGTTTTATTATATTCCAGATATTTAACATACTTTACACTTAGAGATTTTAGATCCTTTAAAACTTAATGGATTGTTCTTATCAGGCACACGTTTCATTTCATATTCCTTGGTTAATACAGTATTGGTAAACCATTTATTAGGAGAGAAATGGAATTCCAAAGCAAAGCCCTTTAAATAATTATAAAAAATAAAATAAATAAAGATATAGACCCCCAAAAAAATACCATAGGATCTTCCAATAAATAAACTTTAATATCTGTCAAATGACTCAGGACAGGTTCATCATGAGGTTGAATCATACCACCAATGAGACTGGTATTTTTCAAAATGGTTAGCCAAAAGTCTGGAATGCCTTTGATTTTATCATTACTATCATATACTTTTGTTGTTCTATAATATAAAAATACAGAATTAAATATAGAAAAACAATTATACTATAAGCATGCAAAGAGTTTGTTCACGGGGGGGGGGGGGAAAGCTAGGGTGTTACAAAAAAATATTGAACCAAAATTTCTTATACAGATAACTTCTAGTAAGTATAAATATTTGTATACATCTTTATTTATTTCATTTTTATGAAAATTGCCTGCCACTTTTAGATAGCCAAATCTCATGCTTACCTATAGGCTATAATCTATAATATACCGTGTAGGTCGATTTGCCGTTGATTAACGTGCTTTATTGCATATTTGCCAATAATTTCATTGACAAATTATAAATATATCAGGTTAGGTTAGGTTAGGTTAGGAAAGGTAAGGAAATATATTATTGTAAATGTAAGTATATAATATAAAATTTACATTATAATATTTAAAATATACTAATTATTAGTACTTTTTTAAAAAAAAGGTACAGGTCATAGGAGGATCACAGCCTAACTATTCCCCCGTGTGAATGCCTATGTTCTACCCTAGACTAAACAGTTGCATCCAGTTTACTTTAGAATAGAACAACGTATAAATGTAAAATAAATACAATTTATTTACTGTTTAATAGTTTCTTCTAATTTTACTTTTCCTTCCATATCCGTGCTAAAGTTTTTGACATCATCATCGTCTGAAGGATAATCACATTCTTCTTCAGTGGGTTCATAATTTCCTTGAACAATATCACTTCGCTAAAATATAAGAAATAAAATAGATAATTAAATCAAATTTCTATGATAGCATGTATATAATGTAAATTACTTTATTGTAAAATTCCACATATTCTTTATGGTATTTACATTGAAGAATATGAAGTTCAGTATAAAATTTTGTATCAATGTCAGTTTGTGATACAAGCAATTTTTTCAAGGCCTTTACACGCTTTTTAACTACTGGTGGTAAATTCTAAGTAAATAAAATTCAGGTTTATTTATTATACATATCGTATATAATTTATATTGTAATAACATTAGTACTAAATAATCAACAGTAATATTTTATTAAAAACCAAAATCACAAAATTTATTTATTTATTTATTATTTTTTTTTTTTGTATATGTACTTACATATGGAAACACGATACACAATTTAAAAATATCAATTTTATGATTTGAATTTTTAATAAAAAAAAATTATAAAATAAAGTGCTAAATTTTATTTTAAGTAATATTATTTTTAATCTTACCATTAGAATTACATCTTCCCCTTCTCCTCTAAATCCAGATTTAAGCTGATATGGAGTGTCTTGATCCATATCAGAATCAGATGATGGAGAATCAATGTTGTCGTTTTCTGCAGACATTTTGTTAATATAAAATTAATTTTGATATAAAAGTTACATTTTCTTATGTGCTATAAGAAATTACATGGGCATAAAATTTGATTACTTCCCAATCCCAATACCTACATTATTTAAAAAAAGGTCATGGTGATATAAATAATCAATTAAATGACTTGTCATTAATAATAATATAAAATATGTCCAAAATTAGGATGACTTTAATGAAGAAATAAATCAACTGCTAGAATTGTGTTATAATGAAATAATAGTAAATGGATTTACGCAATACTTTCACGTTGCTTTATCAAATTAAATTAAATTTAATTTAATGAATAACAAGAGTTTTTTTAATACTTTTGTACATATTAGTCGATTAAAAAATAAAAAAAAGATAAATATGATTTTTTCCAAATCACGTTAAACGTCCGAAAACCGTTAAGAGTAGACCAAACACCAAAGGGTCAAACGTTACACATACACATAACTTCTTATCACCTGCGTAAACCTCGTTGTCCGAGTCATATCGACAGCCAAACTTGAAACTACTTACTACGATGCAAAATCAATTAAAACGTGTGGTAAGTTTTCGCAATCATAAATTTTATTTATGGCCGAATGAGCAAAAATAACGAGTGTAAGCTACAAGCACATGGTCACCTTAAAGGCGCGTCTTAGGATTTGGATGCTGTAAAAATTAAATTATCGAATATCTTACTTTAATCCGAATATACGATGGTGTTTACTTCACAAAAATAGTACGATCTAAAAGTTATTCTCTTTTAGTCTTTTCTATGGTCTAATGCGTGGCTGAAATATAATATACCAGATTATTGGCTTATTGCATATATAGTCTCTATCATTATCAATTTAAAATAAAATGGCAGCGTAAGGGACAAGGGTACACCTTAGATCTATGGATGGAGCCACCTGGTTAGGTTAGGTTAACCTTTTTTTTTTTTTTTTTTTTTTTTTTTTTTGTGACGGTATCACGGCGCTACAGAGGAAGAACTTCACCCGGAGTGGGCCGTCCTTCCCCTCAGGTTAGGTTAACCTAACCTAACCTAACATCGTGGGTCGAAGATATATACGGTTGTCGGCCATCTTGCAGCCGTTCGGATTCGGATTCTCTGTCCCTATCTCTAGACGCTTGTTATATAAACATATTGTCATGAGGAAGAAATAACGTTTATTTTAAGATTATATAACTTATACTCTAGTAAAAGTGAAAACGTCCGTTTAAATCATTATTCGTTTGATTTGAATAATACCGTATTCAAAAAATTTTTAATTTTTATTGTAATTTAATTAATTAAATTTTATCATCACTTACCGAGTGAGTGTTTTGAATGGTTGCATGTAACATTGAGAATTGTGATGGACGTATTAGATTATTACACATCTGCCAGCCGTATAGTATTAGAAGCCAAATGCACTGATCCAACTACCTGGAGAGAAATGTACACAATTATGAGAAACCTTCATAACAAATTATCGTGTCAAGTATGTCATAAGTTATTGGACCAGCCAAATACATACATAAATGGAGTGGTCTGTATAGGATGTGTCAATAGTCAATTAACTGATCTGTCTAGCCGTATCCTAATATGCTTTAAGAATATGTGCGCTTATATTCAAAAATCGCCAATATATGATGTTATGTGTACAAGGGATGAAGACCGCAATTTGGTTAAATTATTAACTGAAGTAAATGGAATCTGTCAACCAACCAATAGCCATCACGGTTTGGTAAATGGTACCTAGTATTTTCCAACCTGTTAGTTATAGCAACCCACAAAAAAAAAAAAAAACAATTTGTTTTTGTTATATATAATTGTATAATTATAACATTATAAATATTATAATTTATAAGTACCTATTTGTTATAATAAAACAAATTATTTTGTAGAAATTGGGTTTTTATTTTTTTAATAAATAATTCTACAAGTCATTCAACAGTCAACATCAAAACAACAAATACTTTAACTTAATAATCAGGATTTCACAGTTCATTAATAATGGCAATTACAAAATTTTTATTTCTATCATATTTGTAATATGAAGTTCTAATATAATATAATAGTTATCATTTAGATAATAATATATTATATTTTATATGAAGTAAGATTCATTATAGTCTTAATTTTACAGGATTATCAAAATAAAAAATATCAAGTACATTAAGCACAATCGTATGGCAGTTTATTGTTGCAACTGCGAGTATTTTATTAAAAATATAATAAATGTCTAAATACACAAAAAAATATTTGCTAGGTATTTATGAATGCGGTTTTCGATATAATAATTATTTATTTATTCAAATAAAACGAGCCGAAGCCCAGTTAGTTGTAACAAACATTTAAGTTATAGAAACAGAATAACAGCAATATTAAGTAAGACTAATAAACTAAATGATAGTTAATTATAAGTAAAGATAATAACAAAATAAAAATTTTGAGATTAACAATTAACATAATATAAAGAAAGAAAAACATTATAATATAGTTATAATATGCAGCATTAAAATTTAAGGAAACACTTAATTATTTTAAATAAAGAATCAAAAAGAAGTCAAAGTAATATTACATTACAGTTATAGATTACATACAACTTAAGTAATTATTAAACATATATTTGGGACAAAAAAAAAAAATATATATATATATAATAATAACACAATAATTATCAATAATTTAGTTTCTAAAATAATTATGTTAATAGCTACATTGTAGCAATTAATTAAGTTACTGAAAACTGTAATTTTTACTATTATTTTTTATATTCTCGCTATATAATTTTAAAATTTCAGTAATGTAACCATATTTATAATTATTAATTACAATTGCTTGTTAAAATAATAATACAATAATTTATTGTAACAATGAAAAACACAACAATAAAGTAATAAAAAAACCAGTGATTACAGTAGCTTCAAAGGAAAAATTAAATATATATATATTATACATAAATGTTAAATACAAATGTATATATTATTGTAAAAACATGAAAATAAAACTTGAATGAAAATATTAAACTAAATAGAAACACCAGTTTAAGTAAGAGCATAACAAGCCCATAAATAATTTAATTTCATACTGTTAAATAATTGAGTGATTAATGATTATGAACTGGCTGGCATTTCAGTTGAAGTTCTACATAGTAAATTACGTACAAAACCTCTAAAAAAATAATTGAAAAAAAAGAGTAAATAACTAATATACGTAAAACATATTAATAAATCTATATTAAGATTTATATCTAGTTTTTCATCAATTTACATTGAAAATGTATTAGTTTTTTATTATAAAATTAGAGCTATATTTACCTTAATGGTAAAAAGTTTTGACGTGAATCCATCACAGGAGGTGTAATTATACTGACAGTATTACCGAAACGCACTTCATTTGTAGTAGTACGTGATTTAATTACTGTTGCAGGTGTATCAGTTTCATCATCATTTCCTAAACCTCGTCGCGTCAGACCAGCAGTTAATTCTTCCAATGAGCTTAGAGATAAATTGAGAGGCTGTTGTGACTGTGACTGTATCTCATCAGTCACATCCACAGGAGTTTTTTGATCTGAACGCATTGAAGTTGTCTCACTATTGTTAACTCTAACAAATAATAAAGTTAATTAGATACATACATATCAAATTTGGCTAAAAATATAGCCATTACAAAAATAATAAATATTTGTATGTAGTTTTTATTCTTTGGTATATAAGTATATTATTTAGAACTTTTATTGTCTTCTGACATAAACTTTTATAATTTAACTGACTAGTGACTAGTAATTAATCAGTGGCGCAACAACCGGGGCTGATGGCTATGCATAGCATCGGGGCCCCCAAATTTTAAAGGGCACCGACTTCTATTTTTCAAACCCATAATTATTTACTGTAATCAGGCACCACTCTCAAATTAATAAAAAATTGTTTAAGAAATACTATGGGACAATCTCGTTTATCTAATATTGCCATATTGAATATTGAAAAAAATAAATGCCAAACTTTAGATATGAATGAAATAATTAATCAATATGCTAATACTAAAGCCAGAAAAATGAATTTTACAAATTAAGATATAAGTCAATAAATTTATTATTTATTTCATTAATATTCTTATAAATAATTAATTTTGTATAAATATATTATATAATATTCTCAATTTTTTTTTATAGCTGTTGAAAGTTGATATTTTTAGTTTAACGAATATCGAATGTCAAAATTTTAATCAATACCTACTTACATTATCTGACTGAACTTCGCTCAGAATCGTTTTTTCGAATGCAATGGTTTATCATTGCATTCAAATTCTAATTAAAATTAAACACTGTGATTCGCACACCTATATTCTATGCGGCAGGATTATCCCTTCCCTTGCTTTTTTTTAGTTTATTATATTTTTAAACACTTAAATAAAAATAATATATAATAAACTACCTATATTGTTTTTTTTTTAAAAAACAAACATTATTAGGGCCCCCACTTAATTTGTCATCAGGGCCCCCAAAATCCTAGTTGCGCCACTGTAATTAATAATTGTTTAATGAAAATTAAAAAAATAATTTTGAGTTTTTGAAAAAATTAAGTTTACAATTTGACTATGTTAGATTTTTAATCATTATTTTAAATTATGAATTAAAGTAAAATAAAAAATTGTGATTTAATTATTTTAAATAATTGAATTAAAATATTATGAATGAAGGAAAAATTATTGAAGACCACAAAACGGAGAAAAACCTGTATACGTATATTATATTATTTAATACATAAATACATTTTATTAAATAATTACTTTTGAGCTAATAAACTGCCAGCTAATGCAACAGTACTTGGTGATTCTCGATCAGCATCCCATCCTAATACAGTTTCTCCATCTCAATCATTCCAAAATGATGGTTCCCAAATAGAAGGATTACCGATTTCAGCACCATAACTAACAGTATCACCATCTATAAATTAAACAATTTTTTAAAGATTAATCAATCAAGTTTAAATTTACACCCAGTACTGTGAAGAAATCTACATTAACAGTTTTAGGGACAATATTATGTTCTTCATTAAAATCAAAATGCACTCCATTAGTAGATGTGGTGACTCCACAACCACATGAGCGACACAGAGAAACTGGAACTACCTACACCATAAACATAGAATAATAATATTGGCACCCCAATACCAACAGCTAAACTTGCCATTACTGGTGCAGCAATGAACTATAAAAATAAATAAATTATATTTGAAATAAATTCATAATAAAGTATAAATATAAAAATTTATAATTTACACTTTAAAAAATTTTAAATGTGTGATAGTGTAATTATTAGTAATGAACATTAATATACTTGTATATAAAAAACGATTCTTAAAAGTAAAAGTACATTTTAAATATACATAGCTTCCTTACTTGTCTAATTATTTAAACAATACATAAATATATTACTATGATTGTCCTCATAATTCTTTATTTATTTTTTTAATTATTCTTATATAACAAATTTGTATTATAATGTTTAAAAAGTATTTTTTTAGTATATTTAAGGTACTAATACCTAACATACAATAAAATAAAAGTAAATAAACAAAACAAAAAAAAATTATCTTATGAACTACTGATGTCTTCCTCGGCGGTTGTCAGAACCAATGCAATTTTGACTACTGGGCGTCGAAATTCTTCTCCCAAAGAGTTGGGCAAAGTGACCACTCGAACATTACCATTGGTGCCTGGATGTAGAGCTGTAACTTAAACCAGCTGCCACTGGAGTGGGGGTTGGTGGTCTTCCTTTAGTACTGCTAAGTCACATTAGCATTAGCAGAAAAATACAAGGAATTCATGCAAGAATACTTAGATATGGGCCACATGGAGCTGGCCAATTCTAAGTGCACAAAACCGACTTACTATTTACCACACCATGCCGTTTTCAAATCCGACAGTTCCACTACAAAACTCAGGATAGTATTTGATGGATCTGCAGTTTCAACATCAGGGCAAGCACTCAACGACATTCTGTTCAAGGGACCTAAGGTGCAACCTGATATCATAAAAATACTGTGGAGTTTCTGAATTCACAATGTTGCACTCACTGCAGATGTGGAAAAGATGTACAGGCAGGTACTAGTCGACCCTGAAGACCTTGAACTACAACACATCTTGTATCGTGACAGTCCAGACAAATTATTGCAGGACTACAGGCTAAAAACGGTGACTTATGGTACTAAGTCTGCCTTGTTCTTGTCCACCCAGTGCTTGGTGCAAATAGGAAATGGATGCAATGATTTTGTCAATTCAGAGAATTATATTACATGATTTTTATGTAGACGATTTAATCAGTGGAGGTGGGTCTGAAGATACGTGCTTTGAGCACTGACCCATCAGATTACATAGCGCTTACCCCAGCTCATCCTTGTTTGACACCTTCAACGCACTGTTCCATAATAATCCATCGTTAAACAACGTTCAGCGCCTTCATTATTTGAAGTCCAGTGTTTCCGGTCTAGCTGCTGACATCATAAAAAACTTTGCGATTACATCAGAAAATTACCAAGTGGCATATGATGAACCCTTGCGCCAATACAAAAATAATGGCTTGACTATTCAAACTCATATTCGGGCACTTCTTGATTCTCCGAAGGTGACGATTGCATCAGCGTCAGGATTAAGGAGCTTGCACCACCATATTGCCTCACATGTCCACGCTCTCAAGGCACTGGGACAGCCAGTACAGCACTGGGATGCGTGGCTTGTGACAGTAATTTGCAAGCAATTAGACACCACCACTGCTGGTGAATGGCAATTGCGTCAGGACGATAAAGAATTGCCCACCTATCAGCAGATCGAGGCATTCCTATCTAAGAGACTCACGGTGTATCCTATCCAGTGGGCCAAATAGCAAACGCCAATCCAGAATAACAAATTCAGCAGAATCGTTCCAAACCTGCTTCGGCTTTTGTTAGCCCAATTGTGAATAAGCCAAAGAAATGCCCTCTATGCGCTGATGACTCTCACAAGATATATTCATGTGAAAAATTTCTTAAAATGTCTGTGGCCAATCGCAAGGAAGCTGTGTCCAATGCAAGACTCTATGTTATAATTGTTTATGTTTATTGTTTATTGTTTAAGTGCACATTATCATCTGGAGTGTCGATACATCATACACAGTTCGGGTGGATCGTTACGGGCAAACTGCCGTATAATAATTATTACAATTTATTATCTTTGACCAACATTATATCCAGATCAAAATTATCATTTTTTACAATCAACATACAATATGAAGAACTTAAGGCATTGCAGCATTTTTAAGAAACGGTTAAACAGGATGATGATGACGGTTTATTGTCAAGCTGGCTACACATGATGGTGCCCAGGTATTAGGGGATTCTAGGGCCATGGCCAAGAAAAGATTCTTGAACCTGGAGAAGCGATTACATTGCAATATCTTGGACTTCAAATAATGAAGGCGCTGAACGTTGTTTAACGATGGATTATTATGGAACAGTGCGTTGAAGGTGTCAAAGAAGGATGACCAGTCTTCCAAACTACCGCTGAACATTGGCGCTTGAATTGTCGGGAGTCGCAATGTGTCAAAAGCAGACGGTTGAGAAGACTGGGCACAATTTGAAGTGTCAATGATTTTAGCTTTGGATACTGCGACTGGAGTGGGGGTTGGTGGTCTTCCTTTAGTACTGCCAAGTCACCCTCTTTGATCTTCTGGCATTGGGTGTGCCAGCGCCCACGCCTTTGCATCTGTGGCAAGTATTCCTTGCTCCACCTGTTCCAGAAGTGTTGTGTCCGAAACTTGACTAACTCTTCAAACGATTCTTAGGCTCTGTAGCTATAGTGGGTTCTGGAAGTTGCACCAGAGGACCACCAATGAGAAAATGAGCTGGGGTAAGTGCGGTGTAGTCTGATGGGTCAGTTCTCAATGCAGTCATGGGCCTGGAATTCAGAACAGCCTCAACTTGGTATAAGAGTGTGTGAAGTTCCTCAGCAGTGAACAGCAATTTTTTGGTAATTTTGAACAAAAGCGTTTTAGTTGACTTAACAGCAGCCTCCCAAAGACCACCAAAGTGAGAGGTGGCAGGTGGTATAAAATGCCACTGCATTTCCAATGATGTGATGAAGTTGTTAACGGTACTTTGATGTTGTAGTTGACTGAAATATCTATTAATTTCCTTGCTTGCACTAACAAAGTTTGTTCCATTGTCGCTGTACATGTGTGAGCAATGGTCACATTTAGCAATAAATCTTTTTAGAGCAGCAATGAAAGCATCAAAAGTTAGCCCGTGCACTAGTTCAAGGTGCAATGCCCTTGTATTGAAACAGACAAATACAGATATGTATGCTTTTGTAGAGGTTACACGTTTTAGACCACTCCGAACGTAAATGGGTCCACAAAAATCAACACCAGTTTGCAATAAAGGTTAGTTCAGCTGTTATCCTGGCCTTTGGAATGGGAGCCATGATGGGTTGCAATGTTGTTGGCCTATACCGGAAACAGACGATGCACCTATGGACTGTTGTTCTGGCAAGGTGACGACCGCAAAGTGGCCAGAATTTTGTCTGTATGTTTGACAGCAAACCCTGGGGCCCTATATGTAGCAGACGTCTGTGCTCGTGAACGAAGATCATTTCGGTGATTCTATGGTTCGATGGCAACATTATAGGAAACTTCTGTGATTCTGCAAGTGAAGGTTTTGATAGTCTACCTTCCACACAGATATGTCCATCTTTGTCCAAGAATGGATTGAGTGTCCTTAAACAACTTTTATTACACTTGCAACCCCTTCTTCAACGCAATTATTTCTTCTGTAAAGCAGCCTTGAGCATAACGAAGCCAGACCAATTGTGCCGCATATAATTCAGTGACCGTAATAGGACCATGTACCTGAAGAGACCTGTGGTGGTTACCCAATCTTGCATTGTTTATGAAGCGTTTGATCCAACCAGTGATCCGGAACAAGACCATCCATTCGGAATACCGATCAAATATAAAATTTGATTCACACATACTGGTCAGTATCAATTTTACAGGTCTTTCTTCAGGCAAATTCTTAATGGATAATGTCATAGGCATTGGCCATTCATGTTTTGAAGAATAGAACCACATCGGTCCTTGGTGGAAACATGATACCATTGATCTTTGCTTGTCAAATCATGGATTCGCGCAATCCTATTTGATACGTACAATTGAAATAAACTTTTGCTCGTAATCCAGCTGAGAACGATGGTTGAATCGGTCCACAAATATATATCAGTCGACGATACTGTGACGTTCAACACTTTTAATTCACCAGCAGTGGTGGTGTTTAATTGCTTGCAAATTACTGTCACAAACCACGCATCCCAGTGCTGTACTGGCTGTCCCAGTGCCTTGAGAGCGCGGACATGTGAGGCAACATGGTGGTGCAAGCTCCTTAATCCTGACACTGGTGCAATCGTCACCTTCGGAGAATCAAGAAGTGCCCGAATATGAGTTTGAATAGTCAAGCCATTATTTTTGTATTGGCGCAAGAGTTCATCATATGCCGCTTGGTAATTTTCTGATGTAATCGCAAAGTTTTTTTATGATGTCAGCAGCTGGACCGGAAACACTGGACTTCAAATAATGAAGGCGCTGAACGTTGTTTAACGATGGGTTATTATGGAACAGTGCATTGAAGGTGTTGAAGAAGGATGTCCAGTCCTCCAAACTACCGCTGAACATTGGCACCTAAATTGTCGGAAGTCGCTGTGTCAGAAGCAGACGGTTGAGAAGACTGGGCACAATTTGAAGTGTCAATGATTTTAGCTTTGGATATGACATCCTCTATATTAGCCCTCAGAGTATAATTATCATCTTCAAATTTCAACCTTTTCGCATCTTCATCTTCATCTTCCTCTTGATCCAGATCCATGATACGACCTTGTACATCCTGGAATTGTTCAATGCATTCATTTAACTTGGATAGCCTGATTTAGAGTTGTCGAATAGATTGTGTAGCAGGATCGAACTTGACAGCAAAATCACTAATGACTTGAACCGTGGACTTGATGGATGATCGCAGCCCACCAACCTACGCAACTCCTTGGACTGATTACCATCTGAAGTAGACATGACTGGATGCAACAGCTCTGACTAACGCTTTCTTGAACTATAATCCTTGAATCTCTAAATTTGAATAATAAATATAATAAATATAACAAAAGTAATATCTTACAATGAATTTGAATACCATTCAACGGTGATTGACACAAAAATTTTTAATACATTGTTTTTAATATTTAATAGTAAGAAAGTGTAGATATAATAAATAATTTGTTACTGAAATTTTATTTTTTAATATACTGGATTTCAATATTAAATACAAAGAGGTTAATAATATAATTTATTTCTTAAAAAGTATATATTTTTAATGTATTGATTTATACATTTAATTTTTTGAAAGTTTTGTAAGTAATAATAATATATAAACTTAATTTCATTACATTTTTCACAAGTTTAACCTCCCCCCTCCATATATTTTTTTACTGCACCCCTGCAAGTATGTAAATATATAAATCACACAATGTAATAGATAAGAACATTTTTCATATTAATGATAATATTTTTATTCATTATAAGTAAAAAAATTAATTTACGGTGCAACAATTAGACATCTCCAAGCCATTATTTCCATTTTTTAGAGTACTTAAAAATAAATTTTGAAATTTTTTTTTTTTAAACAATTATGATTATCGCCAAAGTATTTAAATATACTCATATTATTTGTACATTTCCAAAACTATTAATTTATTTTTAAAATAGTTCTTTGTTCCTCCTGAAAAGTTTGAAAAAGTGGAGATGTCTGTTGTTGCTCCGAGGTCTTCAATTGCAGTTGACAGATAGAGTAAAATTAATTACATGTTTGTATAATTTGCCTACTGAATAATACTCTAATAAATAATAAATGACAAAGAATGTGCCCATAAAACAATAAAATAATACACGTTTGCATTTGACTAATGAACATTTAATACCAATTACGCTCGTCTATAACAATAAATAATGTAAGATTTGCCAATTCTGTCCAATTCTCCTCCGGCGGTAATACTCGATATTCGATACGATAGAATTAAAAAGGACGAATTACAATAAGTAAAATTTACCTCCGGTGGTATCAACGGCGATTAAACAAGAACTGTGTAACGTGTGAATAGAATAACGCAATTTATTATAATAACGCGTAATTATTATTATCTCTCCGGCGGTAATGCAATGGGACAGAATCGTGGCAAATCTTCGACGTACGCATGCCAGCTGGCTTAATAACTAATACTTAAAAATACGTAATTCTATAAGTATTATAATATAAAACGATCGTTTTAATTACCTTTAAATCTCGCAAAAACCCCTGTAATAAAAAAAATAACGTAGGCCCCGTGGAAGCAGCACGCCCAACATCAAAACCAAGAAACGAAGAACAACGGCGTAATACAAAAAAATCTAAAACAAAGGTTATGTTTAGTAAAACGGCATTCATTACGTATATCGTGCTGCTCAAAATGGAACGATACAAAAATACGATACACTCATGATCGTCAAAAATATTTACGCAACGTCGATTGAATAAAAATTATAGATGCATAATGCGTATACAATAGAGACCGGCGAACGCTCCTCAAAAGAAAAAAAAATGTAAAAAAATCGTAAAAACGCAAATGGCGTCCAACAACAAAAAAATGATTTTCTTGAAGTATTGCAGGGGCAGTAGACAAAGAACGACCACGCCGCAAACGGTCGTTCGAATGCAACGGCGCAGTGTAATCGCTACAAAAACAAAACAACGATGTCACGTCCAACGGCGGCAAATGACTAATTTTCAAAAAACCTTTCGCGGCGCGAACAATTATTTTACAAAAAAGATGACAAAGTCTTCAAAGTATGCTTATCTTTAAATTTATTATTAGATGTTTATAAATATAAATATATCTAAAGAATTATTAAAGACAGAAATGGATGTATTAAAAAATTGTATAAAACATTCTAGTAATAATAACATTACTATGTATGAAATTAAAAATGTTTTATCAAAAGATGTGTTCCCTAATTTTAGATTCTGAGAGAAGCGAAGAAATCGAAGAATGTATTGGTTTTACAATGATGTGTGATTTTTTTTTTATTCTGTGGACACTTTTACTACACGAAATAATGCTCCGATTTTCACGAATAGCATATGTTTCCGGTTGGAAAGTGGATGTAGTTGGTACTTTATTTAGGTCATTTTTCGAATTTCTCAAAATTGACTCTAAGCGGTAGAAAAAACGACATTTTTCACGAAAAATGAAATTTTGACGAATTCAATTTCTATATTTCACGATAACTCAGGCAATTTTTAAGATAGAGACCTGAAGATTATTTTTGGTGTTCACATAGCTACTATATATATCTGGTAAAATTTTGGATTCGTTATGTTAGTTTTTCTACAAAATACAGGACTTTGAATATTTCGTAAAATTCTCATTTTTACGTATATTATATTTTATAAAATTTGCAATTTTTGGTATTAAGGTCTGAAAATTTTACTGAAGTATACTTTTATATGACTTAACATCATACTAAAATATTAAAATATTCTAAGTCTCAATTTTTTTTTTATAGCTGTTTTAAGTTGATATTTTTAGTAAAACGAAAATCTTAGAATCCATACGTATAAATAAATATTCTGAAAACACTTTTACTACCCGAAATAATGCTTCGATTTTCACGAATAGCTAGTTTCAAATGTAAAAGTGGATGTAGATGGTACTTTATTTAGGTCATTTATCGAATTTCTCAAAATTGACTATAAGCGGACAAGCGGTAGAAAAAACGACGAAAAAACGGCATTTTTAACGAAAATTGAATTTTCGACGAATGTAATTTCAATATTTAACGATAACTCGGTTTATTTTTAAGTTAGACTTGAAAATTTTTTTGGAATTTCACATATTATATGTGGTAAAATTTTGGAACTGTTACATTAATTTTTCTACAAAATATAGGACGTTGAATATTTCTTAAAATTCTTGTTTTTACGTATATAATGTTTGATAAAGTTGGCAATTTATGATATTAGGATCTGAAAATTTTATTGAAGTATATCAGGGCCTAAAATTTAAAAATTTTCGTACTACACTCTACTCATTAAATTTATAGTAAAATAGTATAATATATTATATATTTCAGATTCTGAGCGAAGCGTTTATTAAAAATATACTTTAATTTCTGAAAAAATATTTATTTCGATTATCTAACTACTAACTTGGCTTCTTCAAATAAGTACTTTAAATTTTGAAATTTCATGTATTATATGGTTTTCAATTTTTGTATTTTACTATGTTACTTATCATCCGTTATCGATACACTTTGTGAGTTTTCACATACCAGAGGACGCCACATGAGTCCCATATACTATATACAACGAAATCCGCCATTAATTTCTATTTGTTGTGCGCGAGCGTTTTTTGTTTACCGCTGTGTTTTTTCATTGTAACGGTGTGTAGTAATTTCGCAGACATTATAAATTATAATTTTTTTTAATAATTTAGTATTTGCATTTTCTAAATAATTTCTAACTAATACTGATTAATATTAATTGTGGATCGAGTATTTATTTGTTTATTGTTTTATTTTTATAGGTTTGTTTGAATCAATGAATTTTTTTTTTTTAAACTATGCTTTATTTCTGAATCGAAATATATTTTCTTAACTTTTTATTTAAATTTCCTGTCCTTATATCTATATTTTTTGCATACTAATTGATTATTATAAAATTAATTTTAACACTATTTTGAATTTCATGGTGTACAATAAGTAATTTATATTATATTAGATTATTGTAATATATACGTACGTATATATGTATATATAATTATATTTTCATTAACATTTAATCAATATTATTTATTATGTTTGATTTTAAAAAAATTAATTTTTAGAATATTTTATTTTAAATGAGTTGTTGCAACTATGTAAATTTACTCTATTATTAATTGTAAACTATATTAATACTTCTGTATGTATATGTAGTTGCTATCTAGTGCAAGGCACAATCTATGTAAGGCATAAACATTGGGTAGCAAACTCAAAAAAAAAAAATTTCTAATATTCTCAAAAGCATATTGATAATTATAGGTAATATAGTTCTAATAAGTACTTAAATAATTATATTGAATATTTTATTTTATAACTTGGAACCTAATGTTAAATATAATAAAACACTTGTATTTGAATTAAATAAAAATTTATTTAAGTTTATGTACTGTGTTTTATTTAACTTTTCAGATACAATGGGAGTTTGCTTTGTTTGTGATGTAAAACTGTATGGAGAACGTACACGAGTGTGTTCTAGTGTAACACCTCATAGTAATGTGCCATATCCAGAAAAAATTGCTGAATTATTAGGTGAAGAGTTTGTTGTTATTGTGACTCCAGTTGATAATATGTGCAAAAGATGCACATCACTTCTAATTCATATGGATAAGTTGGAAAATGACTTAAAGCTAATAAGAACAGCCATGTTAACATACATCCAAAAAAAATATAGAATATTGCCACCAGATCAACCAGTTAAAATTGTTGATGTAAGTGTGACAATATATTTGTTAATTTAAGTTTTTTTCAAATTTTTTGGCTTATAGGTTGTTAATGGACATTTAAAGACAGCAGAACTTGAAACTGGACAGAATAAAATACCTAATGGCTTAAATATTAGAGATAATTTGGTATACACTCCGTTAAAGATGATAGCAAAAGCACCTCCGGCAGACATCAGTGGCAGTGGCATTGGCAGTGGCATTGGCATTGGCAATGGCATTGGCAATGGCAATGGCATTGGCATTGGCAGTGGCATTGGCAATGGCATTGGCATTGGCAGTGGTATTGGCATTGGCAGTGGCATTGGCATTGGCATTGGCATTGGCAATGGCAATGGCAGTGGCAATGGCATTGGCAATGGCATTGGCAGTGGCAGTGGCATTGGCATTAGCAGTGGAAGTGGCAGTACTACTACTACTACTACTACTACTACTACTAAAATGAAAATTTACAAATGTGGGTTTTGTACATTTCAATCAAAAGAACTTGGTCATGTACGGTATGTAATTTAGCAAAATTCTTGTTTTCTTTTAGTCAAAATGTAAAAATGATTAAAATAATTGAAATACATTAATTACTCATTGATGCTACTATATTTTATTTCTTTAGGTATACTTTTAATTTCTAATATTGTTTTTATATACAATTAAGTTACTAATTTAATGAAGTAGATAGGTAGTTATATATTTCTAATGTTAAAATATTCAAAGTAAATATAATAGTTATTCTTAATTAATAATATTAAGTAATATTTGTTTCAGATTGTTATTATTTACGGCGTTTTTATGTGGGTGTTAATGTGAATTAAGTTAATTGGGAGTTGGATGCATACGTGTTTTTAATTTGTATTAGGCGAATACACATTTAAATTTAATTTGATTTCTCTAATCAAATTAACTCTTACCAGGATTAAGAAATGCATGTAAATGCTTTAATGTGAATTACTAATTAGTATCTGTTATCAGTAATAATTATTAGGTACTTGTACCTAACTAACCAATTTTAATTTTGTGTTGATGTATTGTTAGTGTTAAAGTTTTGTTTTTTGCTTTTTATTTAACATAATATCGTATTCCAATTATTAAATTACTATTTAATCTAAATTTGTACAGTAGTTAACAATTATTATTTTCTGAGTGCCCAAATTAAATTATATGTTGTACTGATGAAATTAATATTATTTTGATCATGTATAAAACTTTAACTTAAAAGCATTCGCATTAACACAATTCACATTAATTAAATGCACATTATAATCTGCATATAAACGTAGTAATGGACAATAACCTTTATCAAATTAATTATATTATTAAAAAAAAAATGTTTTAGTTTTCATATGCGTTCTCATATAAAGAATAATGGTGGTGAAAAGCCTACTGCTAATGCAGTTGTGGCTACTAAACCAACAGCTCCGGTAAGAATTAAATCAATGTACATAATATGAGATAAATATTGTACGTGTATTTACATAAGGTATATACCTAAATCATAACTTGGTTAAATTTCACACTCATTTAATTAATTTTTATGATACACATAATCTATATATGAATTAATTGATTAAACTATTTAAAATAAAACTGATAAGGAAATGTTTATTTTAGTTTTTTTATTGAAATAAAAATTGAATAGATTTAAAAATTAATTGACATAAAAATATGTATTAATAATAATTAGGGCTCAGATTTTAATGTACTAAAAGGTCAAAAAAATGTATTTATGATCTCTAAAAATGACTTTAAAAATGTAAAAAAAATTGTTTGTTTTGAAATACAGAATATTTTAATTTTGAAAATAAAAACCATTAATAATATTAAATACTTGACAACAACAAAGCGTCTATCGCCGTGTATCAGTGAAACAATTGTACAATAAGGATGAAGTTCCCAGATAAAATTGTATATATTCGACTAATCGGTTTATTAAGATAAATTTTAATTATTTTTTTTTTTTACAATTTCTATTTCTTTTATCTGATATTAATATATTATTATAAGTAGTACAAAATTCTACCAATATTTATATTTTAGTAGTGTGATCTTCTTATGTGGCTTCACAAGAGTTTTGGCTGCCACTGTCATTGATCTCCAATAATCGCGATTTTGAATCCTTAACTCCAAATCAGTTACTTCTAGTCTATTTAGATCTTGTAGCACTCCAACATTTCTTGGGTCTGCCTCTGGATCTTCTACCTGTTGGTTTGTAATCAATTGCAGCGTTAACTTAACTCGTTTCCTCTCATCTCATTTTGTGTACAAACCATTGAATTTGTTAGCCCTTCATGTAACTTGTTATGAAATTTACACAATATTGTGATAAAATAATATTTTAAGAAATAGGTGAAAATGATCTAAAAATTTAAAATTTGCCATAAAAAATCAAAAATGCCACAAAATAAATTTTTTTATTAGAATAGTGAGTTCTTAAAACACATTAATTGAAAAACATCATGTCAAACATTCCAAAAAAAAAAAAAAAAAAAAAAATGCAATTGCATTAAAATCCAAGCCCTATTAATATTTTATATAATTTATGTATTTGTATCCTACAAAATTATAATTTAGTGTTTTATATTGTACATAGTGTTTGAATACTTTTATATTTTGTATATGAATCAGTTTATTTTATAATTTAGTATTAATTAATTTCTTTATGACAATGCCATTGACTGATATTGAATCAAATTATATATTTATATATATATAAGAATATTTATTATATAATCCAATCCATAATTTACTTTTATTAGATACAGGAAGCTGAGAAAAAACGTGTATATCGCTGTCAGGTGTGTTCAAAGACATTTGATAGCAGGATGGATTGCCTTGTTCATATTCAAAAAGATCATAATCAACATCCATCATCATCATCTACAAATGAGGTAAAATTAAAAATATATAATATAAAAACCTTTAACCTATATGTTTACTAGTATTTTTTTTTCATTTAATTACAATGATTAAGAAATTGTTAAAATAATTATATGTATTTATAATTAAAATATATAATATATTTTTATAATGTTTAGGGAAAAGAAACTTGGGGTGATTCTTCAGCAACCAAGATTAATCAAGAATCAGTTAAGCCTGTTGCTAATCAACAAGTTGACGCGGGTGATAAGCAAGATAACAAGGAAAATTCTAGTAAAGCTAAACCTCAAAGTGTTTCAGCAAAACAAGGTGATAATTCTCAAGAAAATGATGTGGCTGAAAAAACAGAAGAAGAAGGTAGTGGTGAAGGTATGGAAGTTGATGAGGAAACTCCGACTGTTGTTAAGAAGGAAAATTCTGAAATCAAATCTGGAGATTTGGATATTGAGTCAATGTTGGCTGCTATCCATAATGATGATACAGTTGAAGATGGCAAGGATAATGTAGTTTAGTTTAAATTATTTATCTATTGATGAATTTTAATAATAAGTATAATTTTTAACATTAATTATTTGATAAATTGAAAAAAAACCTCTTAATAGACTTAAAAATATTAATTTGAAATACTTAAGTACTACATTAGAGCAGTATTTATAAATTACATAATACATGTTTCATTCTAAAATGAACACATTTTTTTTTTAGCATAAGAAATAAACCTTATCACTAGAACTATTTAAAAAAAAAAAAAAAAAAACAGATTTTCATTAATAATAAAATTATCAAATAATCTTAAAAGTTTTTTTTGTATTCGTGTAATTTATTATTATTTTTTTTAAATATTTTTTTTTTTGGACACATTACAATATAAAATATGTTATAACTTATAAGTAATTACATTTTAACTATTTATTATTTTATTATTTTATTTAAATTTAGAATATTAATTTAATCTATTTTTATTTTTTAAACACATTGTTCATGCATTACTCAAATACAGTAACGCATACCTACTTTATTTATGGTCATTTGAACATGAATATTTCATAAAATATTTTTGTAATCTGACTGTATATTATGAAAATGAGTTTTTGTCAGTAATATAATTAGATACTTAGTAATAGGTTGTAGTCCTTAAAAAATAATTAAAAATTCAATAATAAAATACAATTCTTAAAAAAAATTATTTAATTTATTTACTTTTTATTATATAACTTATTAAACAGTTCTTATTGTCTTAGGATGAACAACAATATTACACACAATTAAAATGTTTAAACTTTGTACTTTCAATATTGAATTAATATGTAAGTCGAAATATTTGTAGCAACAATTACATTTTTAATTTTTATGAAAAATAATAAATTAAATAATTAGTATTATAATGTAGTATTTCTTTTTTGTCAGCTTTTATATTTTATGCTTTAAAATTTGAGCCACCATATTTAATATATATAAACAAGTAACTTGTTGAACTTGAGAATTCAATATATTCAACATACTAAATTCAGCTTGCCGTATCTTGTATTTCTATCTGTACATACGATGACAGTCTTATCTTGATTTTTCTCAGTATTTTTATATTGTTATTTATTAATAAATATTTTTGCATTATATAACTGTATAATAACTAAATATTACTATAATTATTATAATTTTATTAAAGTTTGCACTTATATGTACGTATATCTGACTTTCTTTTATAAATTTTTGTCCTATGAATAAAAATATTACAACCTTTATTTATTTTTCCTTTTGAAATAGGTAAATATTAATTATTATCCATTAATTTTAAGGCCCCATATTGACTTTCTGTTGGGCCCACGTGGGGTGCACCCCTGGTCCCCCCGCTAGTTGCGGCACTGAGAATACCTATTACATGAAATTAGTATTGTATTATATTTTGTTGATATTACTTACGAGTATATTAAACTCATATGATTTTTTCAATTCTATATGGCTTGTATAATTATATCTTTAATGATAATATTATTAATATTTATAATATAACCCTTTCAATATATTTTAAATTATTTATAATAATAGTAATCATATTATAATATATTATGCTTCGTTTAAATGGTTATTTTAATATTATTTCACTTAATTAGTTGAAATATTAACATAAATACATTTATTTTATGTTAATTAATATGACGACTGATCCCTATTATAATGTATTAATACAATATTTATTTAATTTAGCTTTTAAATCTTTTAATTTTATTAAAATTTTACCTGTAATAGCAAATCACTTTTGGCCTGTTCCGCTTTTTTGGCAATTTCATACTTCTTGTACAAAACGTTGAGGTCCAAACTGTACTTATCGTCTTCAGACACGAGCTTTGAAAATTCTCGAAGTAATTTTGTACCCGTGTTAAGAGATGCGACCACAATTTCATTTTCTGCGTCCTCCTAAAACATCAATTTTATAATATAAGTACTGTAACAATCGTTACATATATTATTGACATACTTAAAATTAGCTGAATGGTAGTTTTCCTCCAATCATGAATATTATTATTATAAGGCCAACGACCGACACAAATATGTAAGAGACGGCAGTTCTTCGTTAAGGCTGTTGGAAGTCGATATTATTTTCATGCATTTAGATCAATAAGCAAAAGAAAAATTAAGACCCTTCCAATTGTTCAATTTTAATTTTGAAAAAATGTTTGAACTTGTGAACTTTTTTTCTATGTTACCTATGTAGGAAATAGTTTTTTATTTTTTTTTATTTTTATGTATTTTTAATATACAAATTAAAATTAGAAAAATCAGTAAACTTATAATATGTTATATTGAACGATACAGATATAATATTCAAAATCGATTTCCTACATAACGTAGAAAAGAGGGATACGAATTCAAATATGTTTACAAAATTAAAATTGGATAATCGAAACAATGCTAATTTTTCTTCCGCTTTTGGTACTTTTAAACAGTTATTCAGATCAAATATAATTTCAGTAGTCCAACAGTGACATGTGCATGCGCGTGTGACCGTTAGTGTATTTTCTAACCCGTATAGGTATTTCCAGTATACTATACAATCTCTGACGACGCATCTACTCGCACTAATGATCATTTACGTTTCACACAAACACACTGCGTAACGAGAAAATATTATAATATTGCCTATACATAACTCCTTAATAAATAGCCGCTTCCAACAGCCTCAACAGTTGAATATATCAGAACTCCGTCTCGTCGCGTCATAGACCCGTAAGATAAAATATTATATTATAATTATTCTATACTTATTAATAAAGCTGAATCAAACCATTGAACCAATTTATATTCATTTGTAACCCAAAATATACTGTCGCTACCGAGTTACGAGTTATATTCAAAAGGACCTAAAAATCTTCCCTGAGTATCATATATTTAACTGGTCACCCCTGGCCACGTTACAGTACAAATTGAATATGTGTTTATATGTTTAATATATTTTTTTCTACGAGTTTCCATTGATCATTATCGAAGTTAATAGGTAACACATATTATACACACGTGTAAATTATATACTTACATACTAATCTAGTAAATAAATTATTGATTACATAATTTTAAAATAAGTACCTATACTATTATTTTCGATATCCTTACCTTAGTCAGTGACACAGTAAGTGTCGCTAAGAAAACAACTAAAAATGTTTTGGCCAACATAATGAGAATTTAGTGTAATAAGAGGTAAATTGGAAGGGACTTGTATCTGATATGGTGTTCAGATGCGAATGTAATGGTAAACGTGAATAGACTGCAGATCGGTTACATCTCCTTATTTAATAACCTCTTGGTTTGCATTTAAATAATTATTATTGTTAAATTGTATTTCTAATCATATTCATTGAAAATAATCAATGTACCAATATGCATATATACCTACTATTTAATATTATAATATATTTGATTTATTTGTTATTAATTATTTTATAATATTCAGATAATATAATGAATTTTACTGTATCGATGAAACTATAGGAATAATGGAATATTGAAATTTAGACTGCTCTTTGATCTACTTAAAATTAAAATAACACATTACCTAATGATTATTAATATTTGATAAACCGTATTTTGTAAAATAAAATGTATTTCATTTTGTTTTTAATAAAGCCTACTTCAGATAAAATACTCGTATTATTGTTTCCACTGCTGTATAGTGTTGACGTATGATGTGTACCTTTTACAATATAACGTAGTATGCCATCAATTATTATCAATATTAATAGCACGGTTGTAGATATATTTATTTACAATCGTGCCAGTGCCGGATTACCCCTTAAGGCGGAATAGGCGCCCGCCTAGGGGCCCCGCTCGTTTTGGGGGCCCCGTAACAACAGAATGTAAAACTTTTTTTTTTTTATAATTAAAATACATGTAGGTACGTAAAAAAAAAAAATAATCAACAATTACCTATTTTAATTTTATGGGTTAAAAAAAATTTATTTTATAGATTTTTTTGTAACAATTTATATATTTTTAATAATAATGCACTTATTATCTAGTATAAAAACCAAACTATAATAAAATATTAATTATAAATTTAGATATTTTATATTATCCAACACGGTGACGATATTACCAAGATCAACAAGCTTGCTCACTACATTCCTTGTGCAGCACATTCGCTCAATTTAGTTAGCAATCATATAAATTAATTTTTGAAAATAAGGTAAAATCTACGTTTCCTAATGTTATGATAGCTTTAAAAATGTATAGATGCCTTATGATTATGAACGCCACTGGTGAAAGAACCTTTTCAAAATTAAAATTATTTAAAAGTTGTCATCGATCTTCCATGTCACAAAAACATTTATACTCGTTGGCTATTATGACCATAGAAAATGATGTTTTACAAAAATTAAATTTTAAAGATATTCTTAAAACGTTCACATCACAAAAATTAAGACGAGTTAATATTTAATAAAAATAAAAATTACATATTATTAATATTTTTTTTTTTTTTAGAAATAAATTACAATTTATAAATGATTAAATTGATTTGTTTATTAAAATTATTTTATAAATTGATAAAATATGTGGTTGTAATATAAATTATTAGTTAGTGTAAAATTAAAATTTCCGTAGTGGGGAGGGGCCTCAAATTTTTCATTGCCTAGGGCCTCACAAATGTTTAATCCGGCACTGAATCGTGCTATTAATAAATTTGATTATATTTTTTTTTTATACACTTAAATCATGGCTTATAGATAATAGATACTATAGTTACTACTAATACTACTATATATTCTCTATCCTCATTATCTACTAGATAAGAGATAACCGTGGTCGCAATCATACTATATTCAACCGTGGATAGTTTCTATGAATCTTATATATATATATATAATATTCAGTAATTAGCGAGAGAAAGACATATAAAACTAAAAGACTAAAATTTATTTTGTTTTTTATGTTATACTTATACCAAATGAATCTGATTTAATTAATTTAGTATTTACAATTTATTTTATAGATACATTTTTAATATTTATATACATATCATTTATAAAATAATTTAAAATTGAATATACAGAAGTCAATTATACACTACTTGGCACTTTTGTAAAGTCGTACATTAAAATAAATAATCTGCTATTATCCAGTATATAATAAAAATAAGCGTGACATACGAAAATTATCAAAATTTACCAAATTTACAGAATATACGGTAAATTTACGTAAATTTTTCTCGGTAAATTACAAAAAAAAAATTTACGTAAATTTCACATCTCTACTGGATCGTATATAATAATATAATTATAGTCACTAATCAAAGTTCATAATACTTATTATTTACTCGTACAATTATGTATAATTGAAGAATTATAAATTTATATACAAAAATATTATTATTATTTGAAACATATTGATTAGGTACGAAATTGAATTTTATAATATTTTACCTTATTTTGTTTAATGATATTTATTATTCACACGTTAACAATTTAATTTTAATTTAATTTAATTTTATAAAATGATGAAAATAATTAATACCTAATAACTAGAGTAAATAAATAATTAGAAACTATTTTTTAGTTATTATTTAAATTTACGTATAAGATATAACACGAGTGAATAACTATATTATAATAATAAAATATATAATTTTAACACAAGTACCATCTGTAGGCCACATATCAAAACAAAAAAAATATTTACAAATTGTTCTTTACAGAAACAAAATAACAATTTATAAAACAAATTCATATTATTATTTAAATATCCAGTATAGATATATTGATTTTAATTTTAATTTTAAGTAGAATAAATTAATTGAATACTTTAAGGAATTTTACATTTTAAATTGAATTTATTAGTTTATTACCGATGTTATATAAGTTGAAAATTGTAAATTTTTGTTTTGTATTTTGAATTTTGACATTTCAATTTAAAACTTTTTATAAAATCTAAAAATTTTATAAATTTTAATATTCATATTATTTACTAAAAAGAACAGTTTTTTTATAAATATATTAGTTGTGAGACTGTAATAATAATAATGATAATATTTGACTTGCACCTATTAATATTTTTAATATATACATCGGCGTCAGTGTTTATTTATCAGATAATTCAATATTCTGTTAGTGTGAAGATTAATTAGTAATATTTATATTACCCATAGACACAATTATTGAACTTCAGTCAATGCATAAAGGCTATAATAGATCCATCCAACATGTAATCGGTGTTTTTTTTTTTATATAATATTATAATATTAGGATAACCTATTGGCCAATACCAAAGAAAGTGAATCAAATGTGAAGTTCTAATATTAAAAATGGTTTAATAAGAAAAACAAATAGGTATATGTAAAAAATAGCTTTTGAGCACATTTTACTTTTCACAAAAAATTAAGATTTCAATACATAATAATATCACTAAGAAAAAAATACATTGAATGAAATTTTAAAATTTTGTCAAGTTTTGATTGATATTAGTTTTTCTTTGTTTCTTTCTTCTTATCAGGAATTAAAGCCAAAATAATATCCTAAAAATACAGAGTAATTAATAATAATATACACTTATGCCAATATATTTGTACATGTGTGTTGTCCGAGAAACTTACTTCGACGTCTTTGACGATTGGTGTCCAACGTTTGACGATTGGTTTGGTTTTGGTGATAAATTCGTCTTTCACCTTAACGTACTGTTCTAAAACGGGTTTCTTTATGTCTTCGTACAATTTAATAAAATCTTCTTTCAATGCTGCTAATTCTGCTTTCACTCGCTTGATTTTCTCGGTAGCTTCCGGATCCCTGGCCTTTATCTCTTCTACTATACGGTCAATTTGAGTAGGAATAATTTCACATATTTGTTTATAGTATTTTTCAAAACTCACTTCTAACTAAATGTGGGAAAAAATAAAATTAGAAAATTTTGTTCTGTTCATGTATCAACTTATAACATTTTGATTTATATGTTATTAAAATATTATATTTCGTTAATTTTATGAACTTAAAATAGAAAAATATGCATAACGCAAATTATTTCGAGTAACCGAATAAAAACTCACATTTTGAAGTACTTCTTGTATGGTGCCTTCGGATTCTTCAAAATGTTCTTTTAGTTTATCAATGTATTTGTCGACGTGAATGTCAGCCTCGCTTAATCTTAATTGAATCTTTTCGGCTATCGCGTGCAATGATTTGGGTACCTCTCTGATCAAATCGTTGAATGGATTGTCACTCGATTTCTCGGGAAGGAGTTTTGAGCCTTGCACCTTATTTGAAAATTAAATAATATTATTATTCGTGTAAAATTGAATGAAAACTATTTGTAATAAAATAAAATAAATTCTAACCGTACCTGTGACAAACAGAACAGGAATAGAACGAATTTCATGTAATGTTTTTGTATTTGCGCCATTATTATAATATTTTATTTTTATTCAAATGGCAAACGTTAGGTACCTGGCTCTCAAACGCTGGTAATAAACTCGGTAATACTGTTTTGTCAGTTTTTATATGCGTAAACTATGAACCGAAAACATCGATAGGCGATAAGTATTCACTTATCTCAGAATATTATAATTCTTGATCGGTCCATTGTCCATACCTATATGTTGTATATATTATATATTATATATATATATTATATACGTATAAGGTATTATTTTGAACCTACGTGTAAGTGTGATTTCATGGAATAAACCATATATAATAGACATTATACTTTTTTATGAATAATATTATTTAATCGATTTTTGTAAGGCATCACGTCATCGAATCATTAGGATGTATTTACTAAAACAGTATATGATTAATAATATATAATTGTGCAATGGTATTAACACATTATAGTTTTTTTAACATTATTATATTATAAAACAATATAGGTATATCAATCTCGATAAGAAAATAATTAATTGATCATTGTTGTACCTATCTACCTATTATATGGTCGGTTTTTATTATTATTATAAAATGTATTAAAAATAATTATTTATTATTACGATGCTGCATTTAAAAATGGACGATTCTTTAATGATATTTTGATTTCTATATAAACAAAATGTATATGTAGTTAGGTAGGTACTTGTTGAAATCATATTTATTTTTAGTTCGCGGTAATATATAGTAACTTAATATTAAAAATTGTACATAAATGTTCATCATTAAGTATTTTGTAGTTTATTTATAATACAAGCTATATAATATACGTACAATAGAAAATTTATTCTAACATAAAGTTCGTCAGAGATTCATTGTTATAGGTGTAACTATAATGCTCGAATTAGGAGAAAAATTAGGGTAAATATTGGCATTTAACAAAAAATTAATATCCTTTTACTTTATTCTTTATATATTCTATACTATATATAATAACCCCTAATCAGTGGCGTATTCAGGATTTTTTTTTT
>JAIUCT010000011.1:9173846-9205941 GCA_021307375.1 Tetraneura akinire | reverse complement strand
TTTTTTTTTGGGGGGGGGGGGGTTAAAAAAATTAACAAATTAAATAATTTTTAATTTTGTTTGTTTTTATTGTTATTAATAGATTATTATTTATTATGCTAACTATAGAAATAAAAAGGGAAGGGATACTCCTGCCGCAGGGATATAGGTGTGAAAATCGTAGTGTTTAATTTTAATTATAATTTTAATGCAATGATGAACCATTGCATTCGAAAAACGATTCTGAGCGAAGTTCAATCAGATAATGTAGGTATTGATTAATATACAGTACTGTCGTATTTTCGTCGTTTTTTTGTCGTTTTTTCAAACGCATAGGGTCAATTTTGATAAATTCGAAAAATGAGCTAAATAAAGTACCAAAAACATCCACTTTCCAATCGAAAACATTTGCTATTCGTAAAAATCGAAGCATTATTTCAGATAGTAAAAGTCATAGTGTCTTCGGACATAAAGCCAAAAAAACAAAAAAAAAAAACAAAAAAATTAAAAATATCAACTTTAAACAGCTATAAAAAAAATTGAGACTATTTTTCTAATATTTTAATAAGATATTAAGTAATATGTAGACACACTTCGGTAAAATTTTTAGACCTTAATGCTCAAAATTGCCAATTTTATCAAACATTATACCTATAACTACATAAAAACGAGAATTTTATAAAATATTCAAGGTCCTATATTTTGTAGAAAAATTAACGCAACGATTCCAAAATTTTACCACATAGCACCAATATAAACACCCATTCAAATTTTCAAGTCTCTAACTTAAAAATTGCCCGAGTTATCGTGAAATATTGAAATCGAATTCGTCAAAATCTCATGTTTTCTTGAAAAAATGCAGTTTTTTCGTCGGTTTTCGTCGGTTTTCATCGGTTTTCGTCGTTTTTTCTACATCTTAGGGTCAATTCTCAATTATAAGAAATTCGAAAAATGAACTAAATAAAGTAACAAATACCTACTTCCACTTTCCAACCGGAAAAATATGCTATTTCGAATAGTAAAAGTGTCTTCATACTTAAAAACAAACAAAAAAAAAAATTATATTTTATTATCTATACGAGATTTTAATATTATTTAAATATTTAACAATTTTCGGGGGGGTTACAACCCCCAAACACCCCCCTGGATACGCCACTGCCCTTAATAGGCTTTACACTAATTTTGACTTGCCCATCCCTGATATATACTTCGTAGAAATTTAATAATTAGTAGGAGTTCGCTTAAAAAAAAAAAGTAGTAGAGGAGCTAATCCCTAGCATCCCCTCCTTAATTCGACCACAGGGTATATACTCGTATATTATAATAAATTCTTCTTCTTCTTAACAGCTTAGCGGACCATGAAGATCCATCGCTGCCATAACTATTTCATTCTATCGGCTATTCTGTCATTCGCGATTCGCATCTTCTATTTTTACGTTTTCATGGATTATTTTTAGATCTTTTCCTATTACATCCTTCCACCTTGTTCGGGGTCTTCCTATATAATAAATTATATAATATAAACGTGGTTAAAATTTTCGATTGTTTTAAATATTATATTACGTATAGTATAGGCTTATAAATATAAATGTATTCATATTACATATAGACAGATATAGGTTAAAATACTTATATAAGTTATAATTATAAGTTATGACATTTACTAACGAGTATTTTTTTTTTTTTTTGTATTTAATTAAATATTTATTAATTATATTGCAATAAATTGTATGTGTTAATATGTCATCTTATATTAAATTATAGTGTCTTTCCAGTTTTTATTGTTATATTATATTATTATTGTTATGAAAAAATATATTTAATATTTTTTTACATTTACATTTATATTTTTGTACGCCGAAGTGTCTTTAATGTGAAGGTCTCTTTACACACAAACAATACAACCTGTAACCTTTCTTGTCCATCACTTATGCTTATTATAATTATAATATAATTTTATAGATTGTGTAAATAAATTTAAAAAACAAAAAAAAAAATTTATATTTTGCTAAAAAACACGTAATAATCGTGTAAATACGTGATTAATTGATACCCGCACCTTAACTTCATCCTTTGAAATAACATAATAATTAATTGAAAGATAAATGTTGAAACTCGTAACTATATTATAATGTATTATTAGTTTATTAGATTAAATTACACGTCATATAGAAATAAACGTTTACGTGTTCTATTAAAATAAAGAGCGTGCACGTTTGTACGATTTAAATCTTAACATAATAATGATTAAAAATAATTTTACATTTTAATAATCGATCATTTTCTCAATCAGTTCTTTTAAATTCTGAATGAAATATTTTTTTTTTTTTTTTTTTGTTACAGTATCTACTAATTTATATTTTGGCATACGACTTACCCCGACGTATATAGAGGTACGTACAGTGGCGTATTTACAGGGGGTCCAGGGGTACTGGACCCCCCAGAACCTCTCAAAAAAATTTAAAAAAAACTAAAATTCTTACAATATATTCGCCTATGATTTACATAGGCACGCGCAGCATTGGCGCAACTAGGGGAGTGCTTTGGGTCATTAGCATAGCCGTGCTAAGGGGGGGGCAAAAGGGGCAAATGCCCTAGGGCGCCAAAGATACTGAAAATTTTAGGGGCGCCAAAAATATAGATGATACGAGTATATTTAATTTTAGATTCTGAGCGAAGCGAAGAATGTATTGGTTTTACAATGATTATGATGTGTGTCTTTTTTTTTACTACCCAAAATAATGATCCGATTTTCACGAATAACATGTTTCCGGTTGGAAAGTGCCAAAGTGGATGTAGTTGGTACTTTATTTAGGTCATTTTTCGAATTTTTCAAAATTGACACTAAGCTATAGAAAAAACAACGAAAAACGACATTTTTCACGAATACTGAAATTTCGACGAATCCGATTTCAATATTTCATGATAACTCAGGCAATTTTGAAGTTAAAGACTTGAAATTTTTTTTTGTTTCCATATATAGCTACTATATTACTCGTATGTGGTAAAATTTTGGAACCGTTACGTTAATTTTACTACAAAATATAGGACTTTGAATATTTCGTAAAATTATCGTTTTTATGTATATGTATGTTTAATAAAATTGGCAATTTTTGGTACTAATAGGTCTTAAAATTATACTGAAGTATATATGTATATTACTTAATATCATATCAAAATATTAGAAAAACTTCTAGTCACAATTTTTTTTTTATTGCTGTTTTAAGTTGATATTTTTAGTTCAAACGAATCCATACGAATATTCTTCTTATTATTTCTCAATACTTTTCTCAATAAAAATTAATAGAAAATTTTTGAAAATTTCATTGAAGTATATCTTAACGTATTTTCGTAATATTAAGAAATTCTCATCACTCAATTTCTAAGCGGTAGAAACGACCAAAAAATGAAAAAATGATTTATAAAAAAGACGAGCTGATACTCCTATACATATAGGAACCATATGGGTACACATATATATATATATATACTATATTATAGTACATTAATATGAACACCCTATAAAATTTTCTAGACAATAACTTTAAAATTGCCCAATTTATCGTTAAATATTGAAATCGAATTCGTCGAAATTTCAGTTTTCGTGAAAAATACCTACCTAACCTAACCGTTTTTTCGTCGTTTTTTCTACCGCATAGGGTCATTTTGAAAATTTTTAAAAACGACATAAATAAAGTACCAACTACATCCAATTTACTACTGAAAAACTATACTATTCCTAAATAGGTATCGGAACATTATTTCTAGTTGAAAAAATATCTTCATACATAGCATTATTTCTGGTTGAAAAAATCAGATTTACATAAAAATAAGAAAAATCCAATAAATACTTTAAAATTGAGACAATATTCTAATATTTTGAAACGATATTAAGTAATATGTAAGTATACTACAGTAAAATTTTCAGACCTAAATGCCCAAAAATGCCAATCTTATCAAACGTTATATACATAAAAACGAGAATTTTTCGAAATATTCAAAGTCCTATAATTTGTAGAAAAATTAACTAAACAGTTCCAAAAATTTACCAAATATAAATAGTAGCTATCTGAACACCGAAAAAACGTTTTGAGTCTCTATCTTCAAAATTGCAGTTATATTGAAGTATTGAAATCGAATTCGTCAAAATTTCAGTTTACGTGAAGAGAATTTCTTAATATTTCGGAAATACGTTAAGATATATATCAGTATGTTTCAATAAAATTTCAAAAAGTTTCTTATTTAAGAATATTCGTATAGATTCGTTTGACATAAAATTATCAACTTAAAACAGCTATAAAAAAAATTAAGACTAGAGATTTTTCTAATATTTTGATATGATGTTATGTAATATGTATATATACTTGAATACTTCAGTAAAATTGTCAGACCTTAAATACCAAGAATTATCAATTTTATCAAACATTATATACATAAAAACAAGAATTTTACGAAATATTCAAAGTCCTATATTTTGTAGAAAATTATCGTAACAATTCCAAAAATTTACCGCATATATATATATAGTAGCTATATATGAACACCAAAAAAAATTTCAACTCTCTAACTTCAAAATTGCCTGAGTAATCGTGAAATATTGAAATCGAATTCGTCGACATTTCAGTTTTCGAGAAAAATGCCGTTTATATTATAATTATATAGGTAAAGATTTGTTTTCAATAGGGGCGCCAAAATATAATTGCCCTAGGGCGTTAATGAAGGTTAGCACGGCACTGGTCATTAGCACCCCACAAGTCAAAATAAGTAGGTACTCCTATAAAATCTGAATAAGTTGAAAAAAAATATGGTTGATAAAAGCAATATACGGATCGCCGTACAGATTTAGTATTATAATAATTCAATTCATTTAACTATTTAAGGCTACGGTGACTATGGATGCGAATTCGGACGAAAATCTGTTCTGACGAATTCTGACTATATCGTCAGAACAGATTTTCATCCGAATTCGCATCCATAGTCACCGTAGCCTAAAATAAATGTAGTATTAATTCATAATTATAATTTATTATTAATTTTAAAAACAATTATATTTAACATATTTTATAATAAAGGTATATTTAAAAATGACTTTTATATTATATGACTAAGCATGTATAAGGTTTTTGTTCCTATTTTCAATTATTGTGTAATAATAAGCAAATATTTTTGTTTTATGTAAAGGGGGGGTATTCAGATTTGCAAAACTACCTGGAGCTTAAGCACCCCCAAGATTTGATTTCTAGCGCCTATGACGCGCAGTCACGCGGACATAGTTTTTTCCCGTGAACAAAATATTATATAAATATACATATATACATTTATGGTTCTACAAAAGAAGAATTCAAAAATTTAGCTAAATTTTACGAAGAAGATTTAAATGGTAATAATTCAATAATAGAAGAGTTCCAACTGTGGCAAAGGAAACTTAAATTGGAAATAAAACCAAAAAATGCAATTGATGCTCTTAAGTTGTGTAATCTAGGAGTTAATAAGTAATTTCAAATTTTGTCTACACTTCCTATATCTACGCCTTCAAACGAACGGACTTTTTCATCACTTAAAAGAATCAAAACATATCTACTAAATACAATATCTGAGGTAACAAAATATTATTAAGATTTAAGACATTTTAATTTTAAAACTAATATTTGTGGTTATTTTGTTTTAGAAAAGACTAAATGGATGATGAAGTAATAGATGAGTTGGCGAAAAATCGAGACGACTGAGATTTATTTTATAACATCAATGCTTCATAATATATAGTGCTAAATATAATATATATATATATGTAATATAAAATTACATAAGACTGTACGATTATAATATATTTTGTTCAACTTTCTCCAAAAACTGCATAAGGACGTAACTATTACAAGATATCATAGTTTATATTAATTATGTATAAACTGAGGACCCCCCCCCCCCCAGGAAAATTTGAAAATACGCCACTGGGTACGTATATAAATAAAAGGGTTCGTTTAAAATTTAAATTTAATTCCCTTCTCCTACAATCGTATAATAAATAACGTAATATCAATTCATTCGAATTCGTGGAACATTATAATATTTTTACTGAAAATGAATATAATATAATATTTTATAATCAAATAAAAATTATTATCATCATGATGTGAATTGTTGGATTATATTAAATAAATAGTCGAACGACTTTTCTCGGAATCCTTTATCTATATATAATAGATACCTAATTAACATTTCCAGTTAAAACCAAAGTAAATATTTCTTTTAATGATTATAATTTGAATTTGAACGGAAAAACATTTTTTTATCATTTGAATTTTTAATGTATTTCATATTGTTATTAAAATAACAATAAAATTGTTGTTCACAAATTTTATTATTGTACCAAAGTGCCGTGTTGTTTTTAATGTAGGTATGAAAATATTATTACGAATTTATTAATCGGTAAACAGCACACGTAAAAGGTGTGCCATAATTTCAAGTACATTTTACGTAAAAAACAAACATTACATTATTTCTAATTAAAAAAAAAAAAAAAAAAAAAAAATTGCACGTTGATTTGAGTAGTGACATCACTTATTATTCTGTTCGAATAATAATATAAAAATCGGATTTACGGATAAAGTTCAATGCAGATATAAAAAATAATTGCACATTATTATTAATATACCCATGGATATTATTGTTGAGTAACTTATGTTATCTAGTTATCTATCGTGTTCTATATAATATAATGGTGTGATTATACCTCGTATTTATTATTATAAGTTATAACCTGTAAATGTAATAAAAATTTACAAATTTATATAGTACACTGATTGGATATATAGGAATTCGGAAAAAATTTTATGAATTCAAAAATTCAAATTTGTAATTAGTTTTCCATACTATTATAGTCCTTAATTTTAATTATTTTGTACTGTTCTGTATTTTAAATTATACGACAGTTTGCAAATAATTAATAACTAATTCCTAATTATTATTATATTCATCTATGAATTATGAAATATTAAAGAGTTATTATATGACGTTTGAAAAATTACACAAAACAAATTATATAAAGGGCTAAATTTTTCAATTAATTTAAACGTACTAGTATTAAATAGATGCATTAAAAAATTTTCTTTTTTTGAAAATTGATTCGTAGAATTCCTTTTCCGAAAAAATCGCTTGACCGATATAGTAACTATAATTATTTTTTTATAAAAAAAATTTAGAAATTTCTCTATTGTGGGCTTGATTCCGATTTATAATTTAAATTTTTTTATGTAAGTCAAATTATAACAGAAAAATGGTAAAATATTTATAAAATTTAATATTAAAATTATAACAGAGATGTGTAAAATTTAAACATAATAACCACGATTATTTATAGTATATGTATGCCTCAGAAATATTCGTGTTTTAGTGGCTTATAAATTATATTAATAAACATCTCTTACCTCGACCTACTTAGACAAACCACTATATTATATACAGTTTTACTGAATGCGATAAAATGCATGTCAATTGTACTTTATACACTCTGTAAAGTATAATATATATAAAGTATTTTTTATTATTATAATCAATGTATATACCTACGTCGTATTTTTTACGCGAAAAACGTTCGTTCGTCGTTTCATTGTTCATTCCGTTTTAAACACGTCTATAACATAATATTATTAAAATTCCACCGTATTATATGCACATATCATAATAATATATTACGCGTTATACTCTTTTTATAAATATTATAATATAAATGTCTGAATGAAACATAAATGAATTTCAAAAAAATATTTTACACGAAAGAATTTTGGTTCATTTTTTTTCTAGTCGTTGATTTTAATAATTAAGTAGGTACCTGTATTAAATATTTATCAATATCTTTGATGAATATAATTATCTCTATACATAACCGACGACACTATCGTAAAATAAATCGTAGATTTATAAAGATTATTTTTATATTCTTCGCCGTATAACTTTAATTATTTGAAATTTGTATATGCGTGTTATTATTCTTTTATTTTAACTGTGTAGCTTACAACTCTTTGACGGTATTTTATCTATTTCGCCTGTGAGACAATATTGTAAAAAAAAAAAAAAAAAAATGAAGAGTAGGTACTGAAATATTATAACTTTTAACGGAACGAGATTTGGTAGTAATAATAATCGTCCGTTAAAATACGTCGTTTAAATCTTCGGTCGGGTCGAACGAAAATCGCATAAATCATCAAATTTTGACCATATACCCGCGACGATGAAAATTACACGTCCACAGTATATACGACAACTGGAGGGCTCGGTAAATTGTTGTTAAATTCAAACCCGACCGCGAAGAAATTAATAATAATAACGTCGACCGTTTGTTTGTCATATCGACAATTTAAATCATCGGAAAATATATCGTTATTATTCTCGTAATATTACGTCCGACGGGACTTCTTTTCCTCCGACCCGTTTCTTATAATCGTATTATTTATATTGACTTTTGCGCGTATCGGTTGATATGCATACGATTTTTCAGAAAACGAAAAAAAAATCGTTCGCTCTCGCATAAGCTCCGGTGTAGATTTTTGTTTTTTATTTTATTTTTTTTTATAAAATTTAATATTATAATGTTATACGCGATTTGAAGTCGGTTCAACGGCGTAAACGGCGTAGACAGTCGTCTACCCCAGTCAGCTCGACGTATTTATAGTTTAGTTCGCCAAAAACCTCGTTATTCCTTTCTAAATTTTTCCCCGTTTCAATAATATTATTATATGATGGATAACAAATACGAGATAATGAACAATTTTTTAACGCGTTACTCCGTCGGGGGTCGATTTATATTATCTGTATACGATCCGTTGACAACTGTACCGCGATTTTTTTTTAAAATTTATCAAAAAACAATCTTATTCCGCGTGTAAAATCTAAGACCTAACATTGTCATATACACGTATTATTATTATTATTTCTAGTCGATTATTTCAACGGTTTCCAACGTAAAATAAAATATATTTTTTAGACAAATCGATGCTGTCTACAAACAATATATTTATTTTTGAGCGCCGTAACGACGCGATATTATTGTTATTGTCGATCGTAAACGTTTTCCGATAATTTTTCGTTTGTATAATATAGTTACATATTTCTCGATTGTTGCGAAAGAACAACCAGGATTTCTTAAATATTGTACATATTTAATATCATAATTATTTCTCATAATTGATACGATACGATATTATAATAATTACACTCGATTAATATAATAATGAAACGAGCGTATTATTTCGTTTCGTTGTATTTGTGCTGCGCGACGCTGACCGTCACGTTTCCGATCGTTCGATGTGAACCGATCAAATATTATCGTGAGTAAATTTACAAATTTTAATTCATTATCCAAACACACGTGTTTAATTTTTACGATCGCGATAAAATAATATACAATATATTGAACTGCAGAGTTATAAACTTCGATAATGAACGTTAAATTATATAATATGAAAAATATTTCAATCGTATAATTATAATTTCAACCGATCATTTTTAACCCTAAATTATATTTCATTAGGTTTAGGTAGATCAAATAATAATAATATTAAATATACGAATTTAACTAATGCGCGCGTTGACTTTTTATGACCAACCGTATGTTATAATAATTGTTATTATTTAATTCTTAGACCGCGATATGCAGTCGATGGTATCTGACGATAAGACGGTGATGAACGCCAAAATGGATTCGGCCACCGAAATCGATGTGGTGAATCGCTTAGTCGCGAATAACGAAAGAGAAGCGGACGATGATAAAGCCATGAACACGGCATATCCTCCAGTAGGTGGCGGGCTGTTCAGAGATCCCACGGACGTTTTAGGTAGGTACTTGGTTACATTAAAATAATAATATACGTATATTATTACAATTTACAATATAGGTATAGTAGTACGAGTCGTCAGGCCAGATTCGAAATATTATAATATATAAACAATATTAATAAATAAAAACCCAAGTCCACAAAAAATTTACTTTATTATTTTAGTAAATACGTATTTCGACAACGATGTTATCATCTTCAGTACTAAACACAGACTGATCCGATGTGGACTTGGGTTTTTATTTATTAATATATAATATCCACAAGAACTCTTTCTTATAAAATTTAAAACAATATATTATGCAAAAAGGATACTATTCATCTGCAGTGTGTATAATATACATTTTACATTTTTTATATTATACATTATTTTGTTACATACGTATTTTTTAAACATCTTACTGGTCGCACATGTGACTGCAGTTATTATGCGTATACCGCGGTTTTGGTCACGTCGTATAATAGACAATAGTTTAAACAAAATAATATATACTCGAAAATAAAAATAAATATTAATCGTTGTCATCGCATACATATTATATTATGCATATTATAATATTGTATATATTTATTTATATAAAATTTAAAATAATTGCAGTATACGTATATATTATATATATATAGAAGTCATAAAATATAATCTTAATATAATCTCTTCAGGTGGAAAATTTACGCCGTTGGTCATGATCAACCTGTGCGAAGTCCTGCTGACCGCACATGCGAACGTAATATCCGACATCAAGTTTACCACCCAGGGGAACAAGACTTGCTCGGACGTTTGCATTCAGTACCACGGTAACATAAATGTGGACGGACCCGCCAGCGTGACACTGGTGGAGAACTATTGCGATTACACGGGCTCGTCGTCCTTCGACGACAGCGGACAAGGCGATCTGACCACGACGTGTACGTGCACCTACAAGACCAGGTGCAACCAACGGACGGCTGTGGTCATGTATGTATTCGAGGCGAACTGCAGCGGATTCGTGAAAGTGGCCGTCACTGATATGAAGAAGAGCACCCACATCACCTGATGGATACAACAATATTATAACAAGACATAATTATTACTATGTATTATATTTAGGTACCTACCCATACGCTAAACTACTATTTATAGAAAAAATATTTTCGAAAATATTCAGTGATGAACTTTGTATAGAATTATATTATACTGTTCCCATGGTAACTACGTTATGTATATGAGGGAAAAATACAAATTTTTTACTGTTTCAAATCTGGAAAACTTTATGTACCTATTCTACTAAATTTATATATTAGTAAAGTAAAAAAAAAAAATTCTGCTCCTTCAATTTCGCGCGAACCAATACAACTACTATTGATAGTTATATAAATTTTGCAACCTAGCTTATATTTGAATAGAAATTAGTTTTTACTGCATATTTTCAAACTTTTTTTTTTTTTTTTTTTATTGAGGTTTCAATATTCTACGTTCAAAATTGACATAAATCTCAAATAAAATTTGTTAAATATGATTTTTCTTGTTTTATTAAATAAAAAATCCTAGTATTTTGACTGAATTTCTTTATTAGGATATTCAAATACGAGTTCAAATATGACGCGCACGTGCAATATAGGTATATTATATATACAAAATTTATGTACTATGTACTTATGTATTATGTACACAAAGAAATTTTCGGAGAGGAGGTTCATAGGTTACATCAAGTTACTCAGATTGTATATAAAATTTACTGTAAATATCAATGCCTTATTACTTGTTTATTAACTACTACAATTTTCGAAAACATTTCCCCCTTGTGTAAGTGCCTATATATTTATATATAATATTTAAAATATTTTTTATTATAATAATCGTTTGGAGATCAAATTTATTATTATTATTTTTATATAAAAATTGATTTTTGTGAATAAATTTTTTGTTAAACATGTATAATAAATAAACACATTACACATGTTTATAGAAATCAAAGCGATTATTATTGTTACTTTAAGCCGGGCATACACTTGTGACAATCATGCGTATCGTAAAACCGTATCGTCACTCCGTAGTATTACGTGTTACATGTTACGTGTTACGTGATCATTATTGGCATGTTGCAATGTTGCACGTTGCAGAGTTGTATGTTGCATAGCGTTCCATCAGTTTCCGATCAGATATCTTCTTGAAAGGACTATTACACTATACTAATGATTATACTAACCGTGATTATTCTTTGTAGTGGTAGTAGTTTTTATAAAAGTAGGTATAGTTTTAGAATGGTGTGTGATTCTTTTTTTTTATTCTGTAAACACTTTTACTACACGAAATAATGCTCCGATTTTCACGAATAGCATATGTTTCCGGTTGGAAAGTGGATGTAGTTGGTACTTTATTAAGGTCATTTTACGAATTTTTCAAAATTGACCATAAGCGGTAGAAAAAACGATGAAAAAACGATGAAAAAATGATGAAAAAACGGCATTTTTCGCGAAAAATGAAATTTCGACGAATTCGATTTCTATATTTCACGATATCTCGGGCAATTTTTAAGATAGAGACTTGAAAAATTTTTTGGGAATTCACATAGCTATTATATAAATGTGGTAAAATTTAGGAACCGTTATGTTCATATTTCTACAAAATTTTGGACATTGAATATTAGGTAAAATTCTCGTTTTTACATATATAATGTTTGATAAAATTGGCAATTTTTGGTATTAGAGTCTGAAAATTTTACTTAAATATACTTACATATTACTTAACATCATATTAAAATATTAGAAAAATCCCTAATCTCAATTTTTTTTATAGCTGTTTTAAGTTGATATTTTTAGTACAAACGAAAATTATAATCTGACTGAACTTCGCTCAGAATCGTTTTTCGAATGCAATGGTTTATCATTGCATTCAAATTCTAATTAAAAGTAAACGCTATGATTCGCACACCTGTATCCTGTGCGGCTGTAGTATCAGCTCTTTTTAGATTCTGAGCGAAGCGAAGAATGTATTGGTTTTACAATGATGTGTGATTATTTTTTGTTTTTTTTTGTTTTTTTTTTTTTTATGTCTGTGTACAAAAATACTACCCGAAATAATGCTCCGATTTTCACGAATAGGGTATGTTTCCGGTAGCAAAGTGGACGTAGTTGGTACTTTACTTAGGTCATTTTTTGAATTTCTCAAAATTGACGCTATGCGGTAGAAAAAACGGCGAAAAAATGACGAAAAAACTGCATTTTTCGCGAAAAATGAAATTTCGACGAATTCGATTTCTATATTTCACGATAACTCAGGCAATTTTTAAGATAGAGACCTGAAAATTTTTTTGGGTGTTCACATAGCTATTATATATATGTGGTAAAATTTTGGAACCGTTTTTTAAATTTTTTTACTAAATATAGGACTTCGAATATTTCGTAAATTTCTCGTTTTTACGTATATAATGTTTGATAAAATTGTCAATTTTTGGTATTAAGGTCTGAAAATTTTATTGAAGTATACTTACATATTAATTAACATTATACTAAAATATTAGAAAAATCCCTAATCTAAATTTTTTTTTATAGCTGTTTTAAGTTGATATTTTTAGTTCAAACGAAAATTATAATCTGACTGAACTTCGCTCAGAAACGTTTTTTCGAATGCAATGGTTTATCATTGCATTCAAATTCTAAGTAAAATTAAACGCTATGATCCGCACACCTGTATCCTGTGCGGCAGGAGTATCAGCTCTTTTTAATAATAATCTTATACGGAAAAATATTAAGTTTATGAGTTTGAAAATTATTTTATTGGATCATTCCATCACACATTCCAAAAATGGTCAATTATAATTTATGAATATATCCTACAGTGAGCCAGTGATTTATTTACCTAGTTAAAATTTATTTTTAAAACTGTTGATTGAGTATCGGAGTTATGGGTACCTAAATGTTGAATTGAAAAGTCCATATAACTATCTATGTATGTTTTATATTAATTAGAACTTATTAAATAAGTCAATAGCCATTTGATCACAACCAAAAAATTAAAAATATGTTTTATAGTATAAATTTATACGTTATACTTATATCTATATTATATTGTTATATATCATATTATTTCAATTCTATTCAGTAATAAAACCATCTGGAAATTATTTTATAAAGAGTTTTTCTTATAGTTCAAAAACCAAAAGAGCATTGGATTGTGTATTTGGTTTTTTACTCGTACACTCGTATATTCCTTTTCAATTTTTGATTTGAATTATTTTAACAAATAAAAAGTTGAACTGTAAGGAAACTAAATTATGCCTGATAATATAAACACAAATCTTCAAAATATCAGTAATTCTTATTTTTATTTATTTCTTATTTTTTTGTATGTACCTAAGTGTTATAGTTATTAATAATTTGCATTAAATTATTTAATATATTAAAATCATTTAATATAAAATCTGAGAAAAAAATATAAGATAAATCTTTATATTTATGTAAAATTGTAAACTAGGATGACCTAAAAAAATAATATAAAAAGTGACCAATATTTCAGAAGAAATGTGGTAATTTATTAAAATTATAATATATTAATTGTGTAAACTGTATATTATTAAATATACATTTAGTTTTTCTTAAAAAAAAAAAAAAATAATAATACTTAATTACATGACATAATTAGGTATATAGATTGTGCTCACTGTATATATTTATATTTATATACTCTTATATATATACGTATATGTATGTTATATTTTTATTATAGAAATATAAATTATGAATAAAACCATCTAGGTACCACAATCAGTTAAGTTACCTACTCTTTCCAAAATCTCTTTCAAAAACAAAAGCTCACACTGAATTAATAAGTATAATGAGAACGTGATAATAATAATTATTATCATCATCTACCTGTATCGTCGTTTTAATTTTTTTTTTTTTTTTTAATTTAATTTGCTTTTTATTTTCAAAGTCGTTATAATTATTTAAAATAATTTGGCACTATTAAAATTTTAGAATATAGAAAATTTAGGGGGTGCAAAATTATAGTATTGCACCCCCATATAAATGCCAGGGGGTGCAAGTGCACCCCTTTGCACCTCCGAAATTACGCCCATGCATGTTATCTTCTTTAACTTTGACATCTCAATGTTTATCAAATAATGGAGTTCATTTATTTGATTATAACAAGAAAATATTTTTAAGATAGGAATATCATATTATTATTAGTTATTAGTTTATTATTATTGTGTATATTATTATTATTATTATTATTGTATATTATTATTATTGTATATGTTATTATTAGTTATTATTAGTTAACTCCAACAATCATTAACTTCATGCGAGCATAATATGGTTTGGCATCTTCAAGAACAGACTTCAAATAACCAATAACATCCATTGTTTTATACTTATTTGAATAAATCATCGATTTAAGTGGTTCTTGTAGATTATAGCCTCTAGTATTAAGATTTCACAACCGTGATAATAAACCGATTTGTGAAGGTAGTTCTGTAATATCTATATAAAAAAAAAAGATTTTAAATTGTATATACATGTTACAGGTATATAGGTTTATAATTTTTAAACATAGAAATAGACTTTATTTTAACATAATTTTTTGACTGTTGATAACAATCAAAATACTTTTAAAACCTACAATATTTATAAATTATTAAAGTAGATCACTAATAATTTAGTGATTTCTATAAAAAAATTATTGAAAAAATTGAACTCTGGCTTTATGGCAACATGGAAACAGAAGTAATTTCATTAAGCACCTCTCATGCCATAATTTAGTATGGTCTTATGTACATCCAGGTAAGTAAAAATATGTAATTCTTATAAAATTTATATAATTTAATATTTATGATATAACTTCATGTAATAATGAGATTTACGTATTTTATAATGTAACTTTAATTATTTAGGTTGTATTGTTTATCAATGGGATATAGCCATCAGAAAAATAATAAATAAATTAGATTGCTCCAAATTAATTCCATGTTCTGAAAGCCTTAAATCAATCAGTATTGAACATAGGCGTGTTTACGGGTATGACCACTCTGGCAATGGCCAGACCTACAAAATCACTTTTACTACCCGAAAAATACTCAAATTTTCATGAATAGCATATGTTTCCGGTTGGAAAGTAGATGTCCTTGGTACTTTATTTAGGTCATTTTTCGAATTTCTCAAAATTGACCCTAAGTGGTAGAAAAAACGGCATTTTTCACGAAAACTGAAATTTCGACGAATTTCAATATTTCACGATAATTCAAGCAATTTTGAAGACTTTTATTGATGTATACTGATATATATCTTAACCTATTTCCGAAATATTAAGAAATTCTCAACACTCAATTTTCTAAGGGGTAGAAAAAACGACAAAAAAATGACGAAAAAACGGAATTTTTCACGAATAATTAATGGAAATGTAATGAAATACAGATGTGTTTTTATGAATATTATTTTTTTTTATACGTTTTAAAATTTGAATAGTATTATTATATTACTAAATTATATTTTTCTTCTGTTTTATACAACCGCCTATATGAAAATTATAAATAATGCGAATGCGAATATTATAAATACGGTGACCAGACGTACTTTTTTTCGTAGGACAGAACATTTCTTGATGCATTGTTTTAATTTTTTTAATAATCGTGATAAAAACATGAAATTATACCTACTTTTTTTAAAAAAAAAAAATATTAATTTATATTTATAATTTTTAAGTATTTACATAAATTTTTAAAGAAAGAACATATTATTTTATGATATTAGAGAGGTGGTATATATTTCCGAATAAAAAAAATTTTTTTGGCCATACCTGCGAAAAGTTTCTAGACACGCCTATGGTATTGAATAATGATTGAGTCCTGGAAAATGTCAGGTATGTTATATGATTACTAATTTGTTATATAATTGAAAAGAACTGGTAATAACAAGCTTTTTATATTTCAGATTATTAGTTTATGTACAGTAGATGATGAACTATATTTAGGCACGGCTTAACCTAACCTAATCATACGGCTTGAAATTACAACATAACATACATATATATGACCAATTGTAATTGTGTGTAATTATTATAATATTTCTTATTGTGAACCATATATATTATAATCATGATAAATAAAAACATAATTAAATGCAACTTATTGTAGGTACTTAATTGTTTTTTTCTAATAATTAATAATAGATCGCTAAGCATTTTAAAACAAATCATTGTTTTATAAATATGTGCTTTGAAAAATAATTAAATACCTATTTAGAAAGACTATAAGGTAATGAAATCCACTTTAACAGGTAATATTTTGTTTTTATAATTTGGTAAAAAAAATGTTTATTTACAATAATGTTTATACAACGGCATCAGTGCTGCCAGAAACTACAAAAAAATTTACGTTTCGTCATGCTTACGTGGCTCGCGACAACAAAATGTATCGTTTTTTTGGACGGCCAATAAGAGACCGTGTAATTTTAAGAGAGCCCTTCTTCTGACTCGATGTCATAGATGAAATATAATAATATTCTTTATACTGTGTCTAATGCGTCTGAATAGTGAATATGCCCTTCTGTATGTTCTGCAATCGAGAGTATTTATAACGATTTAGGAGTTTGAAACTTCGAACAAATAATAATTAATAATTATATTTTGTTAATAAATAATCATTTAGCTTATTAATTTAGAATATATTTTATAGTTTTATACCTTTATCTCATATTGCTATTTACTAATCGAGTTTTATTTATTTATTTTTTAAACGTGCACATTTAAAACGTTCATTAAATTGTTTGCGATGGCCGGAATTGCATTGGGACGCCTAATGACCGAATACAGAAGTATGTGTGATGGAGAAAAAAGATGTGCCACGGACACGAATTTAAACCAAACCGTGTAATATAAAATATGAATACTTCTTTTTTTTCATTTTAGAATTGCAGTTAGATCCAACAGAAGGAATTTTTGCCAGACCCATCAATGAAGAAAATTACTTTGCGTGGGAAGCTTTGATCGCGTAAGTTAAATCAGTAAACCGAGTATATATTCGTTTGTAGTTAATATTCACTGTATTCACTTTATGTAGAGGACCAAAAGGAACTTGTTTTGAAGGAGGTGTTTTTCCAGCTAAACTAGTTTTTCCATCAGACTATCCAATGAAACCTCCAGATGTGTTTTTTACCTGCGAAATGTTTCATCCGAATAGTAAGTAATTAAACTACTTATGAAGTTATTTGGTTTTACTATAATTATTGCAATTCTTATGGAGAATTATTAAACTCATTAACCCAATATTAATAGTTTAATACAGTAATACCTATATATTGTTAAAAATATATATAAAAAAAAGCAAGGAAAGGAATACAGGAGTAAAAAGGATAGTGTTGAATTTTAATTAAAAATTGAATGCAACAATAATTCATTACATTCAGAAATTCAATTTTGAGGAAGGTCATCCGATAATATATGTATTGATTAAACATTTTACATTTATCAGTCTATATAAATACTCGTATATATCAATAAACCTCTAAATTAATCATCTAAATACCCCAATCTGACAGTACTTCGCTCAGAATTGTTTTTCAAACGTATTAATTTATTATTATATTCAAATTTTAATCAAAATTCAACACTATCCTCATTACACCTGTATCCCTTCCATACTAATATCCCTTTCATACCAGGACCCTTCCTTTGCTTATTATACTTTAAAAACCTACAAAAAAAAAAAAAATGTAAATTTAATATTTACAATTAATTGGAACTGAGTTATTTATTTGAGCTTCAATAAAATTTAAAATTTTTTTAAAAAAAATGTCAATTTTATTTAACATTATTAAAAAATATTGAAATATAATAAGTATCCATATAAATACTTTAAATATTGATTTTTACTCAAATTTCAACTTTAACCCTTTAAGTGTTAGTGGTATATATATATAAGCCACTTGTAAAATGACTGTGAAGGGGCAGAACTATTTTAGATTCAGAGCGGAGCGAAGAATGTATTGGTTTTAAAAGATGTGGGTCTTTTTTTTTTAGAAAAAATAAAATAAAAAATACATCTTGTTAAACAAATGGATTTTTTTGCTTCGCTCAAAATATAAAAAGTAAATTATTTAGATTTAAGACAAAATAAATATAGTACTTACCTTAATTATTTTTTTTTTTTAATTATGTCACTACATAATATATGTGTATTTTGTATTCATAGATACATATTTGAGCATAATATTTTAGTTTAGCTACCCCTCACATTTTGCTAATTTCTTTTTTGAAACACATGTATTTTATTATTTTAGAAACAAAAGTAAAAACGAAAGTTTGCAGAAATTAATATAATTAAGGTTATCGTCATTTAAGTATGTATGACATTTCATACAACTAGTGGTTTAGCATGCCATCTATGTCATACTTAAAATACATCATTTACCTACATAATCGAATCATTTTGGTAAAAGACGTCATTCACCGGAAAATGACGACATTCACCAATATTCATCTTTCACCGTAACATATATATAAATAAGATAAAAATCTGATTAAAAAAAAAATTGAATAGATCAAGAGTTATTGACTGGGATAAACCTGGTGAGATACTTTGTATAAAAAAAAAAAATATAAAAGAAATAATATATATTGAAATATTTAATAATTCATTTATCAATGATCTAATCACATAATTATAATATGTAAATGGATTTTAATTGTAATCAACTATAAATATTTATGAAACATATAATTATTTACTAAATATTTAAAATAAGTACGTAATAAAAAATGTTACACATTACACTTGGATAAATGTAATTATTGAGATAATATTATTACAAAGAAAATAATTTTAATTTTAATTTCAATTTATTTTATTTTTAGTTTATACAGATGGACGTGTTTGTATGTCAATTCTGCATGCACCTGGAGATAAACCAATGGGTGATAATGAATCTAGTTCTATTTCTGATCAATGGAGTCCAGTATTAGGTGTTGAGAAAATCCTTTTGTCTGTTATCAGTATGCTCGCTGGTAATGATGAAAATATTTTAAAATAATTTATTAGGTAGTAATTCATAAATATTTATTTCTTATTAGATCCTTATGGTGAATATTTTGCAAATGTGGATGCAGCCCAAATGTGGCGTGACAATCGAGAAGAATTTAATAAAATAGCAAAAAAATTAGTTAGGAAAATTATGAATACCAACTAGTCCATAATAAGGTTATATAAAACAATTTCATTGAAACGTTTGACTTGCAAAGAACAATGTTTTTTTTAATAACCTCACACGTATATACACTAAGAAGTTCAATTTTAATTAATAAGTTATAAGTTTTATATTTTATGAATATTTATATGTTAATTAAAATTGAATTTCTATTCTAAATTTAATTCATTATCATTGATTGGATAAAAATAAATGCATTTTAAAACAATATTAATTTATAAAATGCATTATTTTTAATAATTTTTCTTGTACTTTACATAAATAATAAATTTTAATTTTATATAAATTTAATTAATTTACTCTAATGACTTATTCAGTAAAAATATCTTGTAATTTGTAGTTAATTATTCAATATACATTATAATCATTACATTAAATATAAGTACTTCTTTAACACACAAACTATTACTTGACCTCTCAATATAAATAATTTATCTACAAATACTCCGTCTTGTATGTTTTGTATGAGTTGTCATTTGACAATCATCTCAATGTTAAGAAACAAACAAGTACCAAATTAATATATATCAACATAGGCGTAGCCAGGGGGGTCGCAGGGTATGCCACTGCATACCCTAAACGCTCAAGAAAAACTTTTGTATTTTAAGTCCCTTAACTTCAAAAAGCCAAATAAATTGTATAATTTGGTTATTACTTACCTATTAGATATTTTTTGCTTATTTTATGTTTGATGCATTAGCATTCAACAGTAATTCAATCAAATATTGGTTAAAAATTCTGTAATGAAATAATTAATTCTTTGTTTGATATGTCATATTATGTGTGCTATGTGGCCTAATTTAAATATTCATGTAAATAATAACCCAATGATTTTCATTAAGATAATAATTGTGTAGTGGTACCTATTCTAAATAATTATAAATTAGTTTATCTACTGACTACTTTAACTAGTTAAATGTACACAGGCCCAGATTGGGCCGGTGGGCTACCGGGCAAATCCCGGTGGGCCGTTGAAAATTTTAAAGATTTGGGCCGGTTCGATAATGGATTTTGAACCAGTGTTAATACCATAGGATTTTCTAAAAAAAATAATCTTGCATACCCTAAACAAGAAGTCTGGCTACGCCTATGTATATCAATAACAAAAAACAATTAAATAAAATCATATTTTGAATTTTATTTTTACTTAATTAAAACTGCACACAATTTAGTATTATAAAATATCTATAGAAGTCAATTTTAAGACAATAATTTATACTTGATATATTTAACTAGACTTAAATTTTTTATGTACTCCATTAATTTGAAGAAATTTAATATATTTTATATTTATTTAAAATAAAGTGTTTTTATTGATGTTGTTTAGCTTTAAATAAATCAAAACATTGTTTTAAATATTATTTTATAAAAATAAAATACTATTCATTTTCTAAAATGAAATTATAATTTTGAAAAATATTGTAATAATACAGTACCGTATACTTTCTAAATCCTTTACCAGACTCCCATGTTTTTATAATGTCATTTATATCAAAATGCTTCTCACAAACCTTTGAAAAGGATTTTAGTTTTAAATTTAAAGATTTTTCCCATAATATTTTTAAATTAATATCTTTTGGGACACCAAATAAACTTTTAAACTGATTACAGTAAGGAACACAACATGTTTTGACCATTTTAAAAGTTTTATTAAAAATTTTGTTCCAAAAAAACAGTACATTTAACCATACATTAATATTAATCTTTCTATTGTAGTAAGGGACCCTTCACAATTTAACCCCGCCATAATTCTTATCTCTTTTCTATGAATTAAAGGATATTATATTCATAGTTATTAGCTAAATTTAGGTAGGCATAGACCAAAATAGATAAATGGATGTAATTTGTATTACTATGGAATAATTTAAAATATAGTTATAGTATATTATCGTGGTCCCCACCACGAACCATCTTAAATCGTGGTAAAAAATATTGTAAGTTGTCCGCATGGTTCGCTAGTTGTTCGAGGTACCAGCTGATTCAGATAGTTGTTTCACTACTCATTATAAAGCATTACTTATTATATACCGTCGTTCAACCTGAATATCTTAAATCGTGACTTTAATCAAGGTGGATATATATTAAGGGGGGCTCACACTAGATTGTGTTGTGCCGTGTCGTGTAAATTAATCTTTTCTGATTCCATTAAGGTATACCATATGGCAGCGTTTCTCAACCTTTTTTCATTTACGTACCCCTTGACCTCTCACCACTGCTTTACGTACCCCCAAATGTCCATTTTTTATATATTCACACATAACACAAATAAGTTATTATGAAATAAGTTCAATGATGGACAATTTGAAAATAATATTTATTAATTAAATTTAATTGGCCATACAATGCACGTATATATATATAAAAGTAATATAAACTTTACAATTTAATTTTAATGCGACCATTGGGCTTGTTTGCTGGCACATAATTTTTTGAAATCTGGTTCCTCGGATGATAAGTAAACTTGTAAATCTGAACTCACAGAGAGTCTATTACGATACTTATTTTTAATGTACATGTACGACGAAAAGGCCCTCTATACCAATACAGTACTCGTGAACGGCAGCAGAACATTAAATGCTTTGTTTGAAAACTCAGGATACTCTTCTTTTACGTCAGCCTCATTATTAAATATTTCACAAATTCCAAACCATTTAAAATACACTAATTATAATTTTTTCCGCCATTACTCTTTTTTTTTCACGTACCCCCTCATACCATCTTACGTACCCCCAGGGGTACGCGTACCACAGGTTGAGAAACGCTGCCATATGGTATGTAGACATTTTCGTACACGTTACCACATAGTTGAATATGAGCAAATTCAAAGAGCGGTAAACGTTTCAAACGATCGTTCCAACGTTTGAAACGTTAAATTGGTAGAAATTCGGCGTACATCTTCAACCTATCTGTTATATAGATAACATATTATCATTTCTCATTATCATTATAAATTATTATTATTTATTATTTTATTAATACTTTAAACAGTTTAAACTGTAGTTGTCTGTTACACCTTTATATTTCTTTTGTGTTTTGTTATAATTTATAAACTATTAATTTTATATTTTAATAAATCATTATAGATTATAAACCATGGTTGCGGTGAGTCATTAAGAAAACAGTGCGAACGCCAGTAATCGATGTTGGCGATGTTCGCAAACGTTAACTGTAACCGTTTACTAAACGGACACACTGAATTTCTCTTTTATCAAACGTTGTCAACGTTTACCGCTATCGAATTTCTTCTATATTCAACTTTTGGGTATAGGGTAGTTGCCAGAAAAATGATAAGAAAATATTTTCTAACAGAGCACGCAGTAATACCAACGTTGAGAAACTAAATGTCAGAATAAATAACCAAAATTAAATGTATAAATGTTATTAATGAATTGGTATCAGAATTTATTTAAAATGTATCCGATATATTTTAAATATTTATATTATAATACTTCACTCGAAGTAGTCAAGTAGATGCACCATGCTATATTGCTCTTTGCATTTTAAATAGAGATCTAAAAACATAAACTACGTATCATAAATACGTATCTATAGAGTATAATATATTATATAGGGATAACATTATGTGATGCATAGTATTATCTATTATGTCATGTTTTAGTTCTAAGTTAAACGACGAATGTATTGGTTTTACAATGCACATTTTTATTTTTAATATAATAATAAAATATTTAATTACTTAAAATAGGTATTACCATTATCCACGAAAGTATCCAATCCACTAAACTAATACAATGTTCTTTATAACTTCACAATAGTATTTAAGTACAATCTTTATAATATAATTAAAAACTTATGTTTGTCAAATGTCATTATATAAATATCATTTATAGTATTCAGTACTGTTCAATTGCCATGTGAAATTTTTAATTAAAATGTATTTGAAATGTATTACTTTTAAAATTTATTTTAAAAGCGTTTACGTATCTTAAACATTAAATTATGGTAACATCAATTAATTTTTTTTATGGTTTGGCAACACTACAACTTTCAGAATTATTGCAACAATATTCTTATCATTTTTCTGGCAACTACCATTCTCCCTCAACTTTTAACATAACCTAACCACAGTATCTATTTTGTCATGGTGATGGTATAAGGCATAGATAAGGAAGATAAGATAAGGAATGTGGTCTACTAAGTTTACTGAAATCTAATTTTTAATTATTCAGTGTCACTGCTTAGTTTACTCAAAAAATCTAATGGTGTTCAATTAAAGTGAATTTTTCAAACAAAAGTTTACCAAAGTGACTTTTTTTTTATTATGGTGAGCATTAATACAAAATTTACTTATTCTTAAGGTATTTATGAACATATTTAATAAATTGATTTTGGTTTCAGGCTGTTAAAATGGCAGCAAGTGAAACTGTTGCTGGGGTTGTTATGCGTCAGTGTGAATTGGATGCGGCTAGAGCAAGAGCTACACAAATGGAAAAAACTATGCGTTGGTGGTCTAATTGTACAGCATACTGGCGTGAAAGATGGAGCAAGGTAATAATATTTATTCAAAGTGCTAATTATATGATGACTTAATATTTTAATACATATATATCCAGGTAAGGAATGAAAGGAACGAAGCTAGAGAAGAAGTTAAAATCCTCAAGGACAATTATTTAGACCGTGTTTTAAAAGAAAATAGTATACAAAGAGAAAAACATTATCTTGAAGAACAAAATGATTGTTTACGTAAGGAATTAGATAAAGTCAATTTGATCTTGTTAAAACACCCAGGTATATTTTTTTTTGATATTATGATTATCACTTATCTGTTATCACTGTATATTTAATTGAACTATATTTATTATAATTTTGAAAATATAATTTTCAGAGTTTTTTATAGAACAAAGGGATGATTCTTATCTGGGTGATACATTAAAAAATGGTATTTCTGAGCCAGATACCTGTTGTAGTTCCTCATTTATACCACAGCCATCAATAGTTAGTGATTATGGAGTAGAAGAATATGTTTTACAAGAAGTAGTTCCCAAGCATGCTGTCGAACTGTTAAATCAAACAACTTCTATTAAATCACCAACTTTGACGAATTCCATATCCAATGAAATGGCTGATAAACTAGAAGAAAATTTGGAAAGTTCATTGGAAAACACTCAGCAAAATTTGAATGATTTACATAGTCAGCTATTAGGTACAGATAGTGTTCAATCAGAGTGTCAATGTTCTTATGAGAATCAAGTTATAGCTAATAAACGTTTAGAAGATCTTAGAATACAGGTGAATATTAATATACATAGTTTTTAAAATTATATTTGTTATTATATATATAATATTTGATTACATTTTTATAAAAATAGTTAGAACAGTTGCAATCTGAGAATGAAATTGAATGGAGCAAAAGAGAACGATTAGAAACTGAAATAATGAATGTGGAAAGAATTAATAAACAATTAAAGTCTGAGTTAAATGATGTTGAAGAAAAGTTACAGAAACAGAGTAAACCTGAATCATCTTCAGATATAAAATTTAGATTATTGCAACAAGAATTGTCTGATAAAAATAATGTTTGTTTAATATTTTTATTTTATTTTATAATTCATAATTATTGAATTGAAACTAATATTTATGAATATATTCAGGGATTAGCCAAATTAAAACATAGTTTATCCAAACAGAAAAAATTGTTTGATGATCAAAATGCAGAAATAGCTCATTTTGTACGACGTGGTGAGCAATATGAAAGTGAAGTAAAACGTTTACGAATACGAGTAGAGGAAATGAAACGAGAATTAGCTACAACTGAAGAAGAATATGATGCTGCTAAAAATATTATAAAGTAAGTTACACTTTAAACATTAATATTGATATAATATTATTTCATTTTTATTCTTAGATATTAATTTAATTAAATTCATAATTTAAAAAATGGTATTCTATATTTTATAAATCTTTGTATACGTAATAACGTAATAATCAATTTGCAGACTTTCAAAATAATTTAAAATATGAATAAATTTGCCATATATCTATTAATTTATTGAAATTAATCATTTTTGTCTTACACTTACACATAGTTTTATTTTCTATAATATAATTTTATTATAATTATTTAAATAATAATTAGGCCAAGTTTAACATATTAAAATACATTTAAAATATTGTTTTTTAGAAATCTTCAAATGTTTAATGATGACTTACTTGAACAGTTATATAATTTACAAGCTACATCAAACTCTCAGAATATAAAGTAAGGTTTTTAATAATTTTTTTGTAGGTTAAATGAGGCTTTAAGTCCATCCTATCTCACAACTAAACCTCAATCCTTTTCTGTCGAATGGTGGATTCATTCAATTGACACACCTACTCAAGCATTCTTTTTTATATGTAAACAATGATTAAGTATATTAAAGAATTTTAATATAATATTCTATCTGATATATTTTTATTATAAGTATTTATTTTCATCATAGATCTCGTTGTGGCTACCCTTGTAATATATTGTACTTACATAAAAAAATGATCATCTTATAGTAATCTCTGTATACTGTTTTATTTTTTTATTCATATAAATATTATATACTGATGAATAATTATTTTTATTCTTACTGCTATTAAAAAAAAGAAGTAAGAAAAAATAATGCAATTTTTGTTTACTAATTATATTAAGATTAATTTTTTTTAAGATTGACGTATTCAACAAGTTTATCTTTAAGTAAAGAAGACTGACTTTCAGTTAAATTATAATAATCTTTGCTAAGTTTTGTTGATAAAAAACTACTTTAAATCTTATTATTTCTTATGAAATATATTTATTTTGTAAATTACATAAATTATAATTTTAGAACAATAAGTTCTAATATTATGTGTCCCATACTTATTTTTATATAATTTTCTTTAACATTATTTTTTAAATAGATATACATATTGAATTTACTAGTATAATTTGTATTTGATTTTTGTGATTACATTATATTATATATTTACATTTATTTATATATTACACAACCGTGTGATAAATATCCATAATTTCAAGATAAAAATTATTGTATATATACAGTATAATATAAAAGAAAAATTATACAATACTAATTATTATACCATTCAATGTATAACGTATAAATTTAAATAGCATTCTCAAATATATAATATAATTTTAAACATATCCATTTCATATACCTATTCTTATTATCTTGTTGTTAATGTGGATGTCCAATGTACATGGACGTAAATAGGGGGGGCTTAGAAGGGCTTAGCCCTCCCTGAACCATCTAGAGCCCTCCCTAAGATTTTTACTAAATTTTAAAATATACAGTGGCTGGACGAAAGGAAAAAAATAAATTGGTTTAATATAGTCTATAATTTATAATTTTTTTTTTTTTAATCGTTTTATATTTTATTTATTATAATTAGGGTTTTAAATTTGAAATATTTCAAAATTGAAAGTTTCATGACTTTGGAAATGGCTCCACGTGGGGCCACACAGATTAATTTCTTACCATTGGTTAATGAAATAATAATATCATAATATGGTGTATTTGTTATTTTTCAATTTAATTTAATATTTTAGTATATTTTGACGTAGTGAATATTATTATTACTTTACCAGTGAAGGGAATCTCCCAATTCGAAATATTGCCCCAGTCAACGTATTAGGATAGTGTTTGTAACATTCCGGGTAAATTATTATTTAGGTATATAAAATATAATCTATGATGTATTAAACTATGGTATTGTGGCGATTCCTGCATTAATAACTTAATTCGTGCTCTATATTAAACGAAAATAATTTCGTGGAATAAGTTTTATTACGTTTATACTTTATAGTCTTAATATCTCGTGCGCATCTTGTGAATTATTGACTCCTGAAGTACAAAGGTCGAATAGGTATCTATTATTATATTATGCTTAACGGTGATACGTTTCTCAACGTAAGTATATCGGACGAAATAATATTTCGTCGTCCAGTTGTAATAATACGGGTAATATAATACACATTATTAAACGCGTCATTATAACCACGCAATGCGTGCATATACTCCTAAACGCATCGTTCAAACCATATTTATATATTATAAATTTATAATACATTATAATTATAAATACCAGGTATTTTATTTTTCTGGTTATTTCCAATATATAAACACGTAACAGTAAACGAAACCCATTATTTTTAATCATTTCACAGGAAAATTAAATGATTTTCGTTTTAACGTTTCATAAACTATTGTCTATTATAAATTAATATCGACATACTAGTATAATACAGTACGTAGTATATTCAATTGATGCATTTTTAGATTTACAATACGATAAGGATTCCTATTTTGTTAACCATTTAAGGTCAGTAGTTTAATTTACATTTATATTTTTATTCGTTTAAAGCCGGTCCCACACGACTCGTGTACTTTACGAGTATATACTCGCCGAGTGTACTTGTCAAGTTTGTACAATGTACGATGTGTTGCTCCTACACGACTCGTGTGCTCGCCGATTATTCGTCAATCGTATATACTTTGCTCGTCATCGTCAATGCTCCTACACGACTCGTAATCGCCAAATATATTTTTTCATTGGACCACTCCATTAGATTAAATTGTATAAATTTACAAATATGTATATTATTTTATAATATAAATTATATAATATTAATAATATATTATAACAAAAATAAATATAATAACAGATCTTAAAAATTATTTAAATATTTATTAACACGACACGTGGTGTGGAAATGACATGCGAAGTGCGACTACACGGCTACTATAGTCTACAACTGCTGCCTAAATAATGATATAATAGTTTATTTTGAAATAATATTTTAAATAATAGTGTATTTTGGGGGAAAATCCGAAATTAAATTTCATATCATCACGAGTCACTCGTGTAGTATCCGACACCGACGGGAAACCACGAGTGACTCGGCGAGTAAAAATAATCGTCGTACTTGACGATTAAATACCTCCCACACGACTCGTAAAGTAGCACGATTGGCGAATATTCGCCGATTACACGAGTCGTGTGGGACCTGCTTAAGTGTTATAATTAAATTATAAATTTTATATTATCATATTATTACAGTTATTATTAAAAATTGAAGATAATGATCTCAAGTGTGAACTTAAGGTCGCTAAAAAATGTTTGGAAAATCAAAAATGTAACAGCAACAAAAAATATATAGAACACCTTCAAACCATTATTACAAACGATACTTTTCCAAATATTTATAAACTAATGCATGTTGCTTTAGCTATACCTGTAAGCTCAGCAACATGCGAGAGATCGTTATCCTCCATGAGAAGAATTAATACATACTTAAGGTCCAACATGGACCAAGATAGATTCACAGATTTAAGTATATTAAATATTGAAAGGGATTTATCAAACAACATAGACATTGAACAAATTATTAATAAGTTTTCTGAGAAGGAAAGAAGAATGCAATTATAATGTATATTTTTTTTTTTTTTTTTTAATAATAATAATAATTATAAAATAAAATAAAATATTATTATGATTATAATTGTTGGTAAACAGTGCCAGCGTGTTGCTAGCGTTTGAGTTTCAGTATGACGTCCCTTATTTAACTGTATAAAACTATTTTTATTAAATTTATTCATTAATACATTACATTAATTTGTAATTATTTTAAATTGTCTCATAGATAAAATTTTATGTATAGTACCTATGTGTTTGGGACAAAACAATTGACCCTCCCTCTTTTTTTGTTCTTAAATACTTGAAACCATTTGGGCAGGGCCGTCTTAAGGTTATGTTAGGCCCAAGGGCCTAGAAATAAACTTAGAAATAATTTCGGGGTCTAGAAATACATACATATTTTTTTTGATCGATAAGCAAAAAAAAAAAAAAAGGTCGTCAGCATTATTTCAGGTAGTACCTAATACCTAATATAGGTGTATATTATGTAATTTATATGAATTTGGGGCCCTTAAAAATTCGGGGGCCCGTCGGGCCCATGCTTTTAGATGGCCCTGCATTTGGGCTCAAGCCCTATGCATTTGAAGACCCTATTTACGTCCATGCCAATGTATAATCAAAATATTTAATATTTACATAGTACTCGTATAAGAGCCCTTTCACATGAGGCCACTCAGCAGCGCCACTAAGAAGCGCTGCTAATGGGTAAAGCGGCGGTTATATGGAGGGTTTCACACACGGCTACAGCCACAAATTTAGAAGCGCTTGAGGTTCAACGGTGGCCCGTTAGAGGTATGATAAATGTGGGGTTTTTTTTATGGATTTTACCGTTATAGTACGTAGGTCAATTTTAGGCTTGTTTTCCACTTCATCGAGTTGAGTAAAGTTCGACGTTTTTGTGATACTAGAAATATGGATATTGTGGTTAGTGGTTTAATCTAATCTGTGTTAGTGGTATGTGTGATATTGATAGTAAATGATAATGATAATCAAACTGATTTAACAAAATTTATATATTTCTATATTATATAATTATTATTTAATATTTATTATAATTAGCGAATAATTTTGAATTTGTGAATACAAATACTGTCTTCTAAACGAATGCGCGTATAGTGTATACGAATATGAGTGTCAAGTATATAGACGTAAATAATACTTATTTTTTGTAAATCATAATATTTATAATTTTGTTTATGAGCTCCTGGCATGGACTAGACGATCGACCCAAAGCATCGTCGAAATAATTTAATTATAATATATTATAAAAAATGAGACTAGGGATTGTTTTAATATTTTGAATTAATGTTAAGTAATATATAAATATACTTAAGTAAAATTTTCAGACCTTAATGCCAAAAATTGTCAATTTTATCAAACATTATATATAAAAAATATAATATTATTTAAACAATTATTTTGTAAAAATTAAATAAAAAATTTACTTAATATTTTGGTCAAAAAAAATGATCGGGTGGAAAATTTTCTTCATTTTCTTCAAAATTGTCGACTAGTTCATCTTTAGCAATTCCCAAATTAGGATCAGATTTAGCTCGTTCCATTTCTTCAATTATATCTAATTCAAAATGATCATTTTTTAATTAATAATTTAGCACAAAGATGAAATGCATAACATCATAAAACTTTATAATACATTATACAATTATTGTTTTTAGCTAGGTACTAGATATATTATGATATAATTTAAATGTTTATTTAGAATATAATAAATGTATATATGTATAAATACTTATATGAATATATATAAAACGATGGTATTATATTAATTACAATTTTGAATTTATCTAAATATCAATTTGCATATTAAAAATGTGCACTGGTAGCAGTGGCGGTTTTATGGGGGGGGGTTCCCGGGGTCTGGACCCCCCCCAGAAATTTAAGTAAATTATAAAATATTATCAAACGTATTTAAAATTTAAAGATTTTATATTAATATTTTTATAATAATCTAAAATTCTAAATAATACGAGTATATTATAGATTATAGTTATTTAGTATATTATATTAGTTAATATAGAATATTCGCGACCCACATATACTCGTAAATCGTAATCTATATGTCAATTATATCTTATTGTATTAATTCCATATCCATATCAGTAATTTTATGGTCAGTTCCCAGTGGTGTACAATTAATATACTTTTATTATTTCTAAAATTTATAATTTAAAATTATATATTATCTTATTGTATAATTTAACACTCAATTTATCGATCATTTCGAGTTTCGACTACGACTTACTAACATTTTTATAGTACTTTATTTTTTTAATCATATTTGTAATATATATAAAGCATTTATAAAGTTCGAGGACCCCTCCCAAAAATATAGTCTAAAACCGCCACTGACTGGTAGTTAATATTACAATTATAAATAGATATTTTAAAACATATTACATAGGTTGAAATAAATGATTGGATAATAAACTTAAAAAATCTTATATCTTGAAAAATTAACGAAAAAAAAAAGGGCTGATACTCCTGCCGCAAATGATAAACTATTTTATTCGGAAGAACGATTCTGAGTGAAGTTCATTCAGATAATATGTAGGTATTGATAAACATATTGCCGTTTTTTGGTCGATTATAAATTACCTAAATAAAGTACCAAGAACATCCACTTTCCAACCGGAAACATGATATTCGTGAAAATCTAAGCATTATTTCGGGTAGTAAAA